>WYDF02187562.1:0-21796 GCA_009867245.2 Adranes taylori | reverse complement strand
GGGTCAAATAACCCAACTCATTTGGGTAAATAAAATATGACCTGGTAATGGATAGTCGTTTTAGGACGGGTTATCATTTAGTGTAATATAGGTATTTTCAATTATTTATAAAGTTTCTTATAAGTAAAATAAAAATTTGTCCATGAATTTAACTTAAAATTGAGAAAAATTTAAAAAAATTTAACCTGTGCTAAATTCCCCATTTAGGTCACGAACCGCAAAACCTAAATATTTCACAGCTTCTAAAAATATTGCGTGTAATTTGGTCACGAATGTTGCATCATCAACCCTCAAAGGGCCATTTTTACCGTGATATTTATCTAAAATAAGTAAATTAAATTTTAAATAGCATTAATTCATTATCTTTAACAAGATATTTACCATCATTTTTGTATATTCCTGCTTGAGTTTCGGACTTTTTAAAATAAGCCAATACATCACGCTCATAATTGTAACCGGTTTTATTTGTATACCATTGATCAAAATCTTTTGGATGACCTCTGGTATAAACCATATAATTTAGCTGTCCACTTCCACCAACAATTTTCCCCCTCGGCCATTTACTTTGCTAAAAATTGTTTGCTAATATTTTAAATATTTGTAAAACAATAACGTAAAGTTTGTTTGAGATTTGTGTAAGAGCTTCAATATCAATCAAGAAATTCGCGATACTTTGTTATTCTGGAAACAGTATTGTTCTGGAGATTAATAAGTGCGTGCAAAAGTCATATTAATAATCGTATTTATTAAATACATGCTTCATGTAATAGGTGTAGGAAGAGAGACGTTGGAGAGAAGTTGTGCGTGTGGCTTGGGTGTCGGTGATTAGAGGAATTAAAATACTATAAAGCCAATTTCGAGCTGATGACCTAATCATAATCTTGTCATCCCTTTGGTCATCTTTGTTCATAATAACATTTGAATGACAGTCCCTTCAAATAACCTGCATTTTAATGGAAAATGAAATTCCTGGGATTTAGGTCTGAATATGTTTATTTTCTACAAACGCCTACGTTTCGATGGTTATTTTCGCATCATCTTCAGGGCTCTATAAGTTACAATATTGTGAGTAAATAAATAATAATCAAAATAGCTATTGAACTGAGTTGCTGTATCTAAAATTAAATCTATTGCTATGTTTTGTTGCATATTTATTTGTGTTGTGAAATTGTGTATATATCCATGTGTTATGACTGAGATGGATAGTAATTGTATGATTTATGATGGTTGTATTGTTATATCCGAAATTATGAGGTGATTATTTGAAAAACTTGCATGTACTTATTTTGGTGCGTTCATACATGCTGATTTGTTAAGTATGGTTGAAGTGATCATATGTTATTGTGGGTGCTTTCTGCGTTGTGCGGGTGTGGTTGGTGTGGGTTTGTTCATTTTAATGTTTGTTTTTTTGCCGAGACGCCGTGAGCGAGTGGTTAAAATCCATGACTACCGCTCAAAGGTCCTGGGTTCAATTCCCAGCGTAGACGATAGATTTCGTTAATAATTGAATCTAGGGAACACAGTATACGAGGTCGGTAATTATAGGGGGAAGGTAACTATAATTTATCATATACATCTATAGGGGTAAATGTATAACTTCGGTCCAGTATGTGCGGGTTAGTGCGCTCTGTAAAGATCTCTACGAGTTAATCAATGAAAGTTGGTAAAGACGAAATTATCTGATATCCTACCTATCAGTGTCGATGGATGGCAGAGGCTCAACGTTAAAACACAAAGTCGGTTGGTTATAAATAAGCCTATAAAGCAGAAATAGGCCGACTATAAATAAGTATATTACAACAACAATATTTGTTTTTCATTTGAAAAACGAAATTTATAATTTCACTTAAATTTAAAGTTTATAACATATGTGGCTAAAAATGGAAAACTTGTAATAGCGTCCCTTATACATGTGACGTGGAAATATTAATTTCTACCTAGAAATATTTACAAATAAATTGAGATTTAAACTATTTTGTAAATTATCGAATGGTTACGATACAAATAATTGACAAGATTTATTTCAAATAATGCTAATATTATACATATGAACGGGAGTTTTTAAAAATTAAAAAGTAATCAAGCAGAGGAATAACCGTCTGAACCAGACAGTAGAGGACGAAACGTCACAATTATACCTGGCAAATGAGAGAATGTAACATTTAGGAAAGAATTCGTTTGTGCATTAAACATTAAAGAAATGAAGTAACAAAGCAAAAAGTAATAAGGTACTTATTGTGCAATCGAATTAACCTAAGAGTAAATTGTATATCAAAATTTTGTACCTACTAAATTACTATTGTTTTGGAACATCATGTACAATATACATATATTTATTTCCTCTGAAAAATTATATAATCACATTTCAAGAAAGTTCGTTGTATACGGACATTTAAGTAAAACTTGTTGCGCATAGTCTCCTGATGAATTACAATTACTTACAAAATAGCACATTTTTTCAGTCTGTCTTTAAATATCCTATAGAATAGATGAAGTACCTTCCTGATAATCTTTATTTTTGTACATTTCTAACTATTTTGTGAACTGTACTGTTTTTACAATTTCTTTTTGGGATTTCTTCAGGGCTGTTACCATGTGAAAGCTAGCAAGTAGTTTAGTTTCTGGCTACTCAAAGAAGTTTCGTAATTATCTAAATGGTGCATTGATTCTGTTTTAATCCAAATTTAAGTTTTCAACTGCATATTTTCTAATTTGAATATTTGTATTTTATGTTATAGTAATACATATATTTTGTCCACACAATTTAAATATTACAGTACTTTCCTTCTTTAAGTTGTTTACAGCACTTTTATTTATTTACCTTTGTAAACGAAAATGTACAAATTCTCAATCAGCTGATATCTGTCATCATGATTAGAAATGAAGCTGACATCATGTTGTTTACAGCACTCTTTTATTTATTTACCTACATAAACACGAAAATGTACAATTTCTGAAGCAGCTGATTGAGAAGAAATGAAGCAACCAAGAGGTACTTTATACGTGGTCATGAATGACGTTTCGAAGCGATTCTCAAGATGAACAGAAAGGGATGATTAGAACCGCTCGAACGAGAAAAATGACGTATGTTCATTATTTTTCACGATTATTCATCTATAATCATCCGCTCGAAATTGGCTTAAGTTCTCAATCTGTAACATTTTTGTACAATTATTAGATTTAAAATAATAAAGAATGTATATTTAATTACTCAACGTCATTTCCAATAAACGAATATTGAAGAAATTTCAAGGTTGAAAATTAGGTTTCATCGAAACCTGAAGACTAATATCTGCTTCGCATGTAAGACTGCCTTATTGAACAGGTCTTTTTTTGATAAGACTAAAATTTGGCGTTTTCTATGAATCACATTACATTTAATATTAACATATATGTAAACGTAATAGACACTGTTAGTCGTGTCATGATAATCTTTCTGATTTTCATTATGCCGGCTATTGTGATGTTATTCATTATAGTTTTAAGGTTATTCATCTTAGCACAACTGTGCAGATAATATGCTAAGCAGATTACATAGACCATATTCACAGCATGTGTAAAGCATATGAAACGGTAATATAAAATTTGAATAAGAACACTGAATTATAATCCTATTATGAGCGTTATTTATTTGAAACACTTGAATATTACTTAATAAAATCGATAAATTTTGCAAGATTCAGTTCTAAAAATATTGTCTAATATGAGATTATTTTTGGTACAAACATTAAATAGAACGCAATAAGTTTTGAGATTTGAAGTTTGATAAAATTTGAAATATCTTATGTAAAGCTATATCCTACCCGTTAGTAGAAATCAACCATATTCCGTATCGAAGGTTCCTTTTAAAGGCGACGATAAAATTTGAAAGAAATACCATGACTTTTGGGCGCCAAGGATGTACGCGGAAATAATTGTTGGGAGATGTTTCTAGAAACAATTGTTTGAAGAACATATTTTTCGGTGCTTAAAAAAATTAGTTTTTAAAACATATTTCAACAAGGGCAATTACGACTTTTCGGGGTGAGGAGTGGAGCGGTTTAAACACCATCAAAACCCCTACTGCGTACGCTATTGGTAAATATCATTTCCGTTTAGCTAAAACGAAACAAAATATTATAGTTCCAGTTCATGTTATTCCCCTTAGCAATTTTTAAATTGATTGAACTTAAGTTGTAGAGAACACTTAAAACATTACTCATACATTACTCCAAAAATGGTCAGATCAAGTTGTGTGACTTTCAAAACATACATTTCTAACAAATCTCGATTTAATACTTTAATGATTAAAAGCTGGAAAACCCAATCTACAATATCAATATGTACTAATATCGAGATCAAACTGACAACTTTGCTAATTTCATTTATATCAATTGAAGGTAACTGTAAATACTCTACGCGGGTTCATCAATATGTTACCTTGAAAGCTGCTCCCATATGAGAAAACTTTTGCGGAACTGTTTCATACTGCCAATTAAGATTTGATAATGGTAGAGTGTAAACTGCAGCGGGTATATTCGCAAAAGCGCCTCCAATAGGACCAGCTTCTATTAACAGGACAGACGTTTCAGGATTTTCCGATAATCTAAGAGCTAAAATGCTGCCTGCACTGCCGGCACCAACTTAAATAATTTTTCATAATTCATATGGGTCGTAAATATTTTGAGATTATACTTTTACTTACCTATGATATAATCATATGAAATGTTGATATCATTTAAAGGGTTATAAAAAAACGTTATAATAAATTCGCTCCATGAATAAAAATTAAGGCACAGTAGATGTAAAAATATGCCGATTAAAAACAATAATTTTATAAAAAAGTTGTACATGTTTTACTAAAGCCAGTAATAGTGTACTAGTAATGTATATGTTTTTTCATTTTTGACTTTAATAATATTATGCAAATAGTGTTAAAATGTTAATTTGAATATCAATAAAACAATGTTCGTATATAAAAAACATGTTTTATTTGATCCACCTTCTTATCTTATTTAGAGAATACCCCTCCTCTTCTGGTAATCACAAACGGTTCTAAAACAAAGGTTGCCAGTTTTGTATATACAAAATTAAATAAATAAGCAATTTTAAAAACTAATTCAAGAACATTGAATTATATACTACGTAACTGGTTTGGCGAGTACATGCAGTTTGCTCCTTAAAATTTAATTTAATTTAATTGGCAGAGCGAGAGGGATATTTTTGGTATTTCTCTCTCTCTCTCTCTCTCTCTATCTCTCTCTCTCTCTCTCTCTCTCGTACTCATTTATGCAACACTAAGATCTTTCCTTACAATCTTAAATATTTTATATTTAAAATTATACCTTACAGTTATTTAAATATTTTACCTTACATGTTGATTAATTCATCTAATATATTTATAGTTCTAATCATTGTGGTATATTGCTATGCCTGTGGTGCAAAAATTTGCAGTGAGCAGAAAAATATACACATTCACAGGTAGGTTACATTGTAGGTGTTAAAATAAAGTTAAGATACATGTTTTATTCATAATTTTTACATATGTTTATTTCTTAAAGTTCTCTTTTCTTTCATTATAAAGTTGATCCTTGTAAAAGTATAAGAATTTGCAATGATTATTTCCTTTCTACTCTTTTTTTCTAGCACTTCTTCTTTCTTTACACTTCTGATAAATAGATATAAATAAATTAAATGTGACTCATAGTTTAGTAAACTGTCTATACAAGGTCCATTTGAAAACCAGTCGCAATTTTCAATTGCACTGACTGCACCTTTGTAACCATTATTAAATTTCATTCCAGTCCTATATTTTATTTTTCTTTCTAATACCATATAATTTCTCAAAGTTTGTTTTGTTTAATTTTGAAAAAAAATAATATATTTTAGGACATAAAATTTACTATTTGTAATTTTTATTGTAAAATCTATTGGTTTCAATAAAGACTTTTTATTAATATTATTATTATTACTTATGTAACGTATAAATAAGTAAATACAAAGTACATCTGATAAATAAATTTAATAAAATTATTTCAAGCAATAATGATCATTTTTATTTGGATTCATTTATTGGTAAGTTAATTTTTCCTAGCAGTGGCGGCTCGTAAAGTTTTTTTTAGGGGAGGCTAAATGCTTTTATGTTTAATAAGAGATATTCCAGTTAGTGTTAGTACACAAATATACTACTAAACTTTTCTTAAATTTCTAAAGTAGGGTAAAGTGTTGTATTACAACAGAAGAGTCTGCTATATAAATACAACGACTCGCACTCGCTTCATGTAACTGATGTGACTCGATCATTGGATTAAACAAATAGTACAGGCCATTAGAATCGGAGGATAGCTGGTAACGTACGTTCAGCTTAACATAGGTTTTATTATTTGCCATGAAAACATATCATACTTCAAGGTTGCGTACAATGCTATAAAATAGACTACACATGGAGGCTACACATAGAGGCAATCGAAAATTTCTGTATTAACTTTGTTGTTGTTGATATAAACTTAAATGTTGAAATTACCTGGCTGAGCAGAAAATATTTTACACCATTAGTATAATTATTATAGTATAATTGCTCTAATAACATATTTACTACATTTTTCATGATTATTTATAAAATTATTATTTATTATTAATAATATGACTGGTTGAATTTGAAAGACGCTGAGCCTCCTCTGTCGAGCCGCCACTGAGTTAAACAGAGATAGGTAAATCAAAGTATTGCGGACTGCATAAAATTCTGGGCCTCAAAACTTTAGGCATCCACTTCAGTTGCGTAGTATATAGTTCAATGTTCACGAAGGACAATTGCAAGCATCTGTCTTCGCATGACTTAACTTTGAAATTTGCCTGCAATTTGAAAATCGTTTGTGAATTAATGTATAAAGCTCGTAAATATACAAAACGTTCAGCAGAATTGGCAACGTGGTAATTATTATGAATGCACGTGAAGTTATCAACACAATATATTGTACATGCCCATTTAAATTCATAAAATGTCAAATCCATTTTCATAACTTTTCTACCAATTTCATTAAAATTTCAGTTTGTTATTATAGTAAGCCTAATACCTTTGAAAATCCTTATGTTTTTATATCCTTTTAACCATACTTTTAGCAAATTCGTTACATATCGTTCGAATCATAACCTCATTTCGTTACTTTTAAACATGCCAAAAAACCAAGAACACATTTTAGAAGCTCAAAAACAACGCTTAAAACTGAAAGAAAAGAATGCGAAATATGTGCCAGGCAAAGTAACACTTCAGGTGCTTGGTACGGGAGCTTTAGGAGCACCTCAAAGTTTATTTATGTTTACTGATCAGTCGAGATATTTGTTTAATTGTGGTGAAGGCACTCAAAGGTTAGCACATGAACATAAAATGAAATTGGCTAAATTGGAGCATATATTTATAACTCAGCCGACTTGGAAAAATATGGGTGGTATACCAGGCACTGCATTGACAATACAAGATGTTGGTGTGCCTCAGATAACGTTACATGGTCCGAAAGGATTGGTGTGTTACAAATTTTGTATAGTGGCATTGCGTTTTTTTTATTTCAAATTATTGTAGGATGAATTATTTAAAGCAACTAAGAGATTTGTAGTGATGAAAAATTTAAAAGTTAAAATGGCTTCTTGTACAGCTAATGATTTTTATGAAGACAATGTGATGAAAGTGATTTATGTACCTCTGGCTAAGCCTCAAGTAGAGAAGTTCGAAAGTGTTCTAGATAATGTTAACGAACATATGTCAGACGATGAAATGTCTGAATCAGATAAAAGTATACAAGCTGGGTCCTGTAGCAGTGTAAGTTTTAGATTTTTTGAAAGTACTAAATATATGTTTCAAAATTGGGTTTTTAAGGATACAAAATCGTTTACCTAAAATTAAATTATATATTTCTACTAAAGTTTTACTATAAGTGTTAATGGCTCGTTTATGATGTTGATACTTATGTATACTTATTTTTATTACTTTTAAATGTGTGAAAGTTTTGCTTATACACGTTATGCCATATTTGTATTTATTTTGAGTTGGGATGTAAAGTTATATATTATTTTTATGGTAGAAAGAATGCATATTTGGCCATTTTCTATTTGTCTTTATGAAACTTTATATCCGTTTACATGTAATTCATATTTATTTAGCCCCAATGTTATGAAATACAGATAATAACACTGCTTCCAATAAAACCTACTTCAAGTTCCATTTCTTTGTTTGCTAGTATTGAAGGCTTTGGAGACATGCTTGTCTGTATATTTAGATACACTATTTTAAGTTTTGTAATGTACACTATTTAACTATTTCTAGCTTTTTGGTCCACTGAAAAAATATTGGTATACCTTTTATTGGGACTATTAAACCCAAAGCTCATTTTCTATTAAATTCTTAAACTTTTCTTTTTCCAATTCTAGTCTGATGCGGCAACTTCAACGAGGAACCTAAGAAAACGGAAAAAACTTAAAACAAGAAGTACATCAGTGTCTACAAATTCAAATTATTCAAGCGAAGATGATACTGATTATTATTCACACGAACGTAAGATTAGAAATAAAACTAGACATAGACGATCCCGATCTTTGTCAGGTATCCTTTACTCCTATATCCATTTTTATGCTCCTATGTATTTGTACTTCCGGAACATTTAACAATTTTTCAATATTGTGATTGACTCCAAAAGAAATTATTCTATTGTTTTTTTCATTCTATTTATTTAACACATATAAAAAATAAACTTATTTCACATACAGTAAGCGGCAATCGAGTTGCACCGGAACATGTTACGGAAGAGACTAAGCGTCTATTGCACGAGAATAAAATCGCCGGACCGGTAATGTGTTATGTATGTCGACTTCAATCTCGTCCCGGTTCTCTAAATCTCGAAAAATGCGTACGATTGGGAGTACCAGCGGGCCCTTTATTAGGTCGTTTGAAAAATGGTGAAGATATTGTACTCGAGAATGGAGTCAAGATTACCGCAGAAGAGGTCCTCGAACCGGAAGATCCTGGACCCGTTTTTTTAAGTAAATGCATTGAATCGATTTACTGTTAAATTGGATTGTATTTATTAATAATATGAAGTTATTTATATTACAAATTTTTGTATTTGTATATTTCTTCTAGTTGTTGACTGCCCAGGTGAAGAATATTTGGAGGCATTCACTAAAAACGAAACATTTAAGAGACATCAAGCTCAAGCTAAGCCAAGTGACTTCGCTTATGTGGTTGTTCATTTTACACCGCAAAGAGTAATCGAGAATCCATTATATCGACAATGGGTAGATGCTTTCTCACTCAGTACTGTTCATTTAATTCTAAACGAACGCAATACGTGTATGGGTAGTGCTTCGGTTCACAGAATACAATACAAAATGAATTTATTGAGTAGAGAGTTTTTTCCACTTTTGGGCGAGGAACTAATAATACGAAATGCAGATGATGGTTCGCATATGGTGAAAAAAATAAGGTTAGGTTATTGATTTGATTATTAATCATTATCAGATTTTTTATGTATATTAATTTTTTTGTTTACTTCAATGATATAATATTTATTTAGAATATTGTTTGAGCAATATTTTTGCTACTTTAGGAGATAAATAATTATCTCAATGTTCTTTTGTACAATATGCTATTTGATAGCATCTATAGGCTGTCGCATACCTCTGTATTGTGGTAAATACTATAATTGGAAAAATGTTTTTCAAATAAAACATTTTATTTCGTTTAGGCTATAACATAACAATATTTTGTATATAGGTAGTCTCAAAAAAAACCTTATACGATACAGTAACTTTATGAATATTTCACACATTCAGACTGATGTCTAGGAACTCTGCGGTATAACTTTAAAAGTCGTTATTCTTAAATGTAGTAATATTTTGATAATTTCCTTTTGACTATTTATTGATATATGTGTACATTGATCTTTTAGAAATTATACAGATATTCATTCATGCGTTCCGTCATCAACATTCTGAAAAGAAATCAATTATATAGTTTACTATACGAGATTCCATATTGAAATATTTAAATACACTGGGAACGTTTTCATGTTTTGTATTTTGAAGCATTGATTTGAAATACAAAATATAGAGACTGCCATTTCGCATTTGTTGTAATTGCTTTTGATTTGGTTTGACAACCAGGTTGTTTTGCTATTAGTTTAGAATTTCAACAGTGTTATCAAATGAATTCCAATTTACAATCATGCGACTTGTGGGAATGATTGTATCTATTCTAACTTTATGATGTACAGGGTCCGGAGGGAAGTTCTGTTACCGATTCGAAAAGCCATAGCATCTCTATTTTTTAAAAATTTTATTCCAAATTCACACAAAATATTGAAAATAGAATGTAATCAATAAACTTTAGCTTATTGTTCGATGTGATTTCCTTTTGCTTTGATTATAGCCAGCAGTCTGGGAATGAACGAGTTGAACGCAGCACAAACGTATCTTTGTGGAATCTTTACGCAGTCGCTTTCAACGCGTCCAGGCTCATCTCTTTTATTCTGGCCAGAGTGGCACTCGATCACTTTGGCCTTTAACATACATACCCCAAACATACATTCGCATTGGGTGAAGTCGTGGAATATTTTTTTGTAAAAAAGCTTGGTTCACTTTGGCTCGATGAGCCGGTGCTGAATTTTGTTGGGATAAGATAAGTTTTATTTCCATAGGATCTATACTTAACATATTAGATAATGTATCAATAGAAGGAAAATCATCAAAATAATAATAATATTGTTATCAAAGGGGCATCTTCCAATGCGACTCGCTCAGCCCTTTGTTGTTATGCATTTTAGTACTGCCTCTATCCGTAGCTTTACGTCGCTTGAAAAGGTACCCATGTGGAAAACCTGGTAGTCGGATGCGATTTACAATAATCTGTTTTATATGGATGACTTAAAACTCTACTTTCCCGGCGAAAAGGAGTTAACCAGCTCCTTAAACATAGTCACCAGGTACACTAAGTACTTTGGTATGGCATTTGGATCAGATAAATGCGCAGTAATCCATCTCAGAAAAGGAAGATCGGATGTAGAAAGGGCAGATATTCAGCTTGCCGACAGATTAACCTTCTCACACTTTAAGGTTGATGAGAGATACCTGTATCTTGGTATGAGTGAAAGTCATATACATGATGCACACGATATCAAAGAAACTCTCAACAGGAAGTACAAAAACACCATCAATAAAATTTGACGCTCCGAATTAAGCGGAGCCAACGAAGTTGTCGCCACAAATACATCAGCCATCGATCTACAAGGAAAGTAATGCATATCAATCGCAGCATCCATCTTAGGTGTTCCGTGCCTCGTGTTTACCTTCCGCGAAATGAAGGTGGCCGAGGTCTTCTGAGTATTGAGTCAATGCATGGCCATATGGTAATAGGAATGGCTAACAAGGTTATCAACAACCTAGATGACCTTATGAAATTTGTGCACGAGCAGGAATTAACGGCTGAAGGGTCATTTTTATACAAGGCGCCCGAATCCCTTGGACTATCGTTCTCGACAGATTTGCGGGCCAATAGTGGTGAAGCAATGAACGTGATGGAGTTAGATATCGAGGCTGCGGAAAAGATAGTTCAAAAATCAGAATTAGCAATATTCAATGAACACCATCGGGATAAATCTATGCATGGCCAATTTTATAACGTCATTGCCGAGTTGGAGCTGTCACCATATTTAACATTCGGCTTTTTAAGATCTGTTGGCCTGCGATCTGAAACTGAGGGATTTATTTTTGCATGCCAAGATGGTGCTGGTGTCATAAACACAGTTGTCTACCGTAAAAATAGAATGGCCATAGAGGTGGCAGACACGAACTGCCGAGCACGAACGGACGAACTGCCAACTCTTCCTACGTCGTTAATGATATTGAGACCGTAGTTGAAAATGACGCCGTTAAAATCTTTTGGAACTACGGTTTTCCTTGACCCATCAAATAACCGCAAACAAACATGATATTGTGTTATTAGATTCCACTAAGCGGGAGATGTCCCTTATAGAATTTTCTAGCCCCGCTGATAAAAATATTGAAAATCTGGATTTGGTATGCGAGCTCAGGATCCAATATCCATGCCATTCCATCAGATTGGTAGTCCTCATCATTGGAGTCATGGGAAGGGCCAGGTCCCCGTAATAAACTATATTAAGACCATACCGAGTTGCGACGCCAAAGCTGAAGAATTAGCAAGTCAGATGCAAAAGGCCGTAATTCTGGGCACTTTGAGTTTGCTTCGGTTACACGACCCGACAATGACGTATGGACTTCCTCTGTTAGAGAGTCGTTACGTGACATCTGCCCAAAGAAGAATCTCGTTTAGTCTTTTTAAAGGTGTTGAAGTTGAGATCCTTTGGAGGTGCACGCTACAAAGCGAAAAGAAATACCCATTATTCTTATGTGTTAGTTTATAATGAAAGTGTTGCATATTATACTAGTACTAAACCTTTATTGGCTTAATTAATTCTATACAAATACACTTATACTTTTCTAAAACACTAATATAAAATTTGTAGTCTTCCAAAAATTAATAAGTCAACATGGATAGAGAAAACAAAAAAAAACAACACAACATACAATACTGGATAGAAGTGAAGGCTTTTTATGCTTTTCCTACTCCCTTTTTATGCTTTTCTACAACCCCCTTAACCCCATTCCCCAATCTCTTCTCCTATTTCTTCCATCTTCTATATTGTACACTCTTCACCAACTCCCCTATTCCCCTTCTCCCTAGTGTTCCAAAAACTCCATTTAATAATAATTTGCATTATAGGTGAGCTTCCAAGTCCAGCAAATTCAAGTTAGTTGACATGTTTCGTGGAAACAATTACCACTTCATCAGAACTATAAATGGCTAGTTTAAATATATAATATGAAAAGAGCAAGAGAAAATTTTTACCTCATGTATCTGCATGTTGTTTTAAAATTTTAACATTTTATGTAAGTATTTGGGAACATTTTATGTATGTTTTTGTATGTAAGTATCCAAATACATAAAATTTTAAAGTTTTAAAAAATTTAAAATTTCTTGCAGACACATGAGATAAAAATCTCTTGCTCTTTTAAATTTATATATTTAAAATAGCCATTTATAGTTCTGATGAAGTTATAATTGTTTCCACGAAATATGTCAATTAACTTGAATTTGCTGGGCTTAGAAGCTCACCTATAATGCAAATTATTATTAAATGGAGTTTTTGGAACACTAGTCTTTCATTACATTCAAATGTGGACTCCCAACACTGAGGCATACTTCGATATTCAGCTTTTTTATAGACCTTATAGAATCGTCATTATGTTTAGCATAATTTATATGGGTTAGGTTTTTTGGTATAAAGCTTATCATAGGCATCGCGTAGTTAAACGCTTCATAAAAGATATTCTCCAACAGAATTCAAAGAGCATATACTCCATTTTATTGTACTTCGAATATTTGGTTCCAATCTGTTTCCTTAAGTAGATCTTGTAATTTGTTGATATTTTCTTCTTTACTGAATTGGCTTATGTTAATGCTTTTATTACTAAAAATATGGCTCTGGTTTAAGTAAATGTCACAGATTATTTTTTGGCTCATATGATCTGAGATATGGTACTCTATTATCTCTGTTTCGAAATATTCTACGTTTGTAATAAAGTTGTCTAAACATCTATTTTTCTTTTTGTTTACTCGTGTTTTTGTTTCAATCGCAATGCGAATTCCATATGAACATATTAGTGCCTTTGTTTCTAGTAGATTTTGGTAGTGTAGGGAGTATTTATCTGCTAAAAATCTACATTAAAAATCAACGGAAATTCAACGGTCATCTTTACTAGATATATGGATAACTTTGCTGCCCTGAGTTTTTCTGAGGAGTATTTTACCATCAGAGATCCAGGCAAACTTAAAGTACATGCATCTTTTAAACTCTCTTGTTAGTTTAAATAATTCTTGGTTAAAGATTTATGTATATTTTTGCGTTTATATTTAGGCGTAAATTTTCGGTGCTTAAGTCGCGAACTGTTTTTTTTCTTTGCTAGCATGACACTTCTTCGTTTCTTGATTTTTGAAGGACACTTTTAGGTTTGTTTTTTTATCTAACCAATAATATGCGTCAATATTTTCTTTTCTAACTTCAACTTCAATGCAGATTCCTAAGTAACTTATGTGCCACTTCATGTGTATTCTGACTTGTTATATCTTCAGTTCCGCTTATGATAATATTATTGTTTATTTTCTGTTGTTTAGTATCATTCTCTTTGTATTTCAAATTTCTCTTTACTATTTGTACTCCTTCTAATTTAGCTTTTTTGTTGTTCAATATATTTCTTTAGCAGATCACTATAGTTTTTCTCCATGTTTGCAAGTTTTTCCATTACATAATCAATGGTGTAGTGTTTGGATTTATTAGCCCTTAGGCTTATTCGAATTAAGTTCTTAAGGCTAGTTATTTTCTCAATGCACGTGGTATCCGTATCTGAATTGGAGCCATGGTAATCAGTTTCATTTCGACAGTGTCCACATATCCTGTTTGTTTAAATATTGCACAAATATTCCACAAACTCTTCTGTTTTGAAGTCCGTGCATGGTTGCTGGAAAATTTTCTTGTACTTACCAGTGCATGAAATGGAGAAACCTGTTTTTGTAATGTTTTTCTTGCAGTTTGGACAAGTCAGTTTAGGTTTCTATGCCATACTTTTATTTGAGGTGTTTAACACTTTTATTTTGTTTAAGATAAGTTTTTATTTAATTACTTGAGAAGAGAAAATATACTCAACACATTTTCTATGTTAGGCAGAAATGTTATGTATGTATTATTTATGTATCTGTTTTTATATTATATATTGCATTTATGGTATACATATAGCTTATTAGAACAACTTTATATAGATTATTAACATAAACGGTTTAATTAGACACACATTAAGCTCATCGTTTAATATTTTTAACTCTTCACTTAGATTGTGTGTTTTTCTACAGATTTATGTAACATTTATGTTTTAATCTGATTTAAATTTGATTATATTTCGATTTATTTAACAGCTACACTTTAACACATGCTTTCAACGCTACACACAATCCCATCTAGGATGTAAACGGCTCCGAACCGAATTCTTTACGCACCCACGGCAACAGTACACCTTCCAACACCTTTTCTCAGTACTCAGTTACATTTACCATTACGCCACGGTCGACGAAAACCAGCGGTGAGTGATATTTGGCAGACACTGCGGTCAATACCTAGGCTTTTACAGGTTTTTGGGATTTGGACATTTGCAGGTTTCAAATTATCGCTTGGTTTTCCCTTTAACCAAACGCGATTGCTTTGTTTGTTTATCATTGGCTGATTATAAATGATATTCGGAAACTCTCCAGGTTTGTACAAGCGCACCACCTCTTTACTAGCCACTCCTATCTTTTGCCGTGAACTTTTTTCATCTTGTATGGCTCCAATCTTATATTTGCAGTTTTTTCGCCATTGTAGTTGTACTGCGTCGTGATTTCGTTCAATTTGGTTCTTCATTATTCGCTCAATTTGTTTGCTTGTTGCCGACTTTTTCTACTGGATCGGTGGCGATCTCCAACGCTGCCGGTATCGCCGTAACGCGATTTCACTTGAAAATATTGCTGTTCATGAAAA
The DNA here is from genome assembly GCA_009867245.2 of Adranes taylori. Lineage (NCBI taxonomy): Eukaryota > Metazoa > Arthropoda > Insecta > Coleoptera > Staphylinidae > Adranes > Adranes taylori. The sequence continues at coordinate 6,185 of WYDF02187562.1, read as the reverse complement.
ATAGCTGGTTTCCAGCCAAGTAGAGTGTAATCACACGATTAAATTATAAATTAAAAAATCGAAATATTAACGATTTCAATTTTATTTGGTTACTATTAAAGAGTGCCATTCGCTGTGAGGCATATAGAGACTCATGCTACAGTGCACGTACATCCAATCCACTTGGATATTCTTTCAACTTTGAATGCGCTTCACGTGGAGATTTGTTTTATTAAAGATTACAGTCAACAAACTGCTTTGTGGGATATAAATTCTAGAATGTACACTAATAAACGCGACTAATTAAGGGTTAAATTTTCCAAAGCATTTTTGCAATTTGTAAATGGTTTTGTAACTAAAAAGTGCAGTGTTTGTTTCCCACGACCCCCGTTTTTGGTTTCAAAGATAATGCCACTTTGCATAGTGCTCCTTTCAAGGCATCAAAATATGTCAACCAAGATTGCGTTTTGAACCAACTACTTTGAAGCATCAAATCGGAAACAGGAAACTTAAAATCTTTGTCTGTCATCCAAATATGATTAAACACTTTCAATCCGTTCGTACATACTGCAAAACCAAAACTGGCATTTGTAGTTACCTCTCTCTCAGCAGCTGGGCAAAGCTGGTGGATGGAAATGCTGGTATGTAGTAACGAAACATTTTCTCCATTTGATTTGTCTCTTGTTTTTGTTGCTAACAGAAATCCGCAAGGAGGCAGGGGTGTGGGAGTCTAACCCTCGCCTTACGCCAATGCTTTGGATACAGAAAGGTGTTATTGTCATTACATTACTGGCTTAGAGACTTAGAATTTTTAGAAACATTAAAATCTATTTTATCAATAAACCAAATTGCATTAAAACTGTGGAGAACGAGTTTTATTCATATTACTAAAAGATAAAATACAAATCGCAAATTTCCACTTGAATATTTCTATACAAATTGAAACCTGTTGTTGAGATTTTTCGATGAGACAATTACCCATTCATCAGACTTAACATTAAATATTAATTCTTTTGAATTTAAAGCTTTTAAATATGAATAACTTGAGAATAGCAGGGAAGACATACTTTTAACACGTTGCCTTCTACCAACGCCTAAACCATGTTAGGATTCTTTGTAAATGGAATTAATTTAGATTTTTTTTAATTTTCTAAAAGTTACATAGAATCCTAACATGGTTTAGGCGTTGGTCTTCTTTGTTTTTCTCAATTTATTCATATTTAGAAGCTATGGTGATCGGGGTATGACAATCATAAACCGGGACAAATAAAAAAATATTTGTATGTGCTCTACATATTACGCTCTACATATTGTATGTGCTCTACATATGTGTTCAACATATTACGTCATAAAAATTTGACCGAACTATTGTACTACCGCTTTTACCAATGGCAATATGTTGTTAAAAACATTTTTGAATATTAATTTTTTTTCATTCATGCATAATACTTATTTTATTCATTTGAACCTTAACGGCATATTTAAACCATCCACAATAAATTACACAAAAAAGTACTTTCGACTCGCTATTTCCTAAATTCAAAGCAATATTAAATTTACAAAAACTCATAATAAAGAAACTCCTAACGATTCATTGTCTTTTGCTTCATCATCACTAGATTCTTCTCCTGAAGAAGTATATTCATCAGAATCTCCGGAAAGGACAACAAAAAGAAATGATCAGAAACCTTGTCCAATAAATGTTCCTTTTCGTTATATTAATTTTTGTTTAATTGAAGGTATGAAATAGGTATGTGATATTATCGGAATGATCACATACCTTTTTCCATTCTTCAGCTGGTATTTTTGTCATTCACAGCGAGTTTAATGACTTCTTGCAACTTAAATGTGATATTTTCTTGCTTGAAGTTCAGGCATCAACCAGAACTTCAGCCAGTTTAATGACATGTTGCAAATGTAACTCAGGCTTTGTGTATTTCACGTCGTAAGGGAGTTATATCGTAAGGAAGTCTATCGTAAGGAAAATTTCATTCTGCAAGACAAAATTGCAAATAATTTTTCCTCGAAAATGTGCCTACATGAGCTATAATTTCATTCTTAGCTATGCAGAATCTTCGAAAACAATGAACACAACGCAAGCAAATATGCAAATAGCGAATTATGCACATAATCAAATAGGTTGACGCTGTCAATGCTTTAAGTATACTCACCCGCGAACAATGAATGTGGGTGCTACCCGACGAAATTCTTTACTGTACATTGTGTTGAACTTAGTGCGCGCGGACAATATATCAAATTATTTGTTTTATCAAAATTATGTGCTAAACTGTGACCTATTAGCGACAGAAAAAAATCATAATTACAAACAATATTACAACAAAGAAAATTTACTTACAGATCACAAATTTTTTTCGGAATTGTACATTTTTCCAGCAAAACTTTATTCTTGGATATTTTATCATAGAAATTTAAACAACTTTCCAATATTTAGAATTTTCAGATTTTTAGAATTTACATTTCTTGAAATGACTGATTTTAATGCGTTGATACGAATCATACTTTTTTCTTCTGTCCAAAAAGAAATGAAAAAAAAATGGGTTCATAAAGATTATTTTTTTAAAATGTTAAATCGGTATAGAAAAGATCCTTTCGGTGTTAAATCGGTTTAAAACTGAGACCTATAAATTGTCACCTTATAAATTAAGGTCACCTTATAAATTGGAATAAAGATTTTTTAATTGTTAAAATATCCATTTACCCAATTTTAAAGGCCATTTGTAAGAAAAATTATAATATTTTGTTTTTAATCAGATTAGATGAGGATGTAATAAACCCTGGTCAGAAGGTAATTGAAAACGATTATGCAAACTCTACTGATAAGGAGGACTGGAATTGTATTTATCCGAAAACCTTTTGTACGTTCCATCTGAGACCTAAAAAGGGCTTTGATCGGTAAGTGGATAACAGTTTTGTACTTTCCTTTGGTTTTTTTTTTATTATGACTTTTGAACGATCTTTGCTATGTTTACCTTGTAAGTGGCGCGCTACGGGAGTTGAAACTTTCTTTATTTATTTTAGATAATTGATTGAATCAATTAACTTGCACTTGAATCGTTGAATTGAAGGACTTTCAATTTATCTTATGAGGCATTTATCTATGAAAGTGCCTTGAAAATTAAAATATTATTTTATTTAGATAATAGAATAATTAATAAATATTTAGATTTATGCTATTAGTATAAAATAAGGTGAATAGGAAGATGCAATAGAAATAATGTATTTGCGATGACAAACGTTTCTTTTTTGTACGCTTGCCTCTTATTTAGTTGGTTTATTATTTCCTTTATAACATATAATAAATTAGATGTCTTTATACGCGCTTGTTAAATGATTGACAATCTTTTTGAGTTTAGTTTACAATTCAATTATGAAAGAAAGCTCCAATACAAATATCCATTCAATTTATTTTATACAATAAAATGTGCGAGCAAAAATATATTAATATTTGTAGGAATGATAATACTGATATTTCTAGACTGCGAACGGCGGCCCCGTGACGTTGGGTATTACTTATCTGGTCGTAGCAATACTTATGGTGTTCCAGTTCGCAATGCGTAAATATTGTAGGATTTGGTCTTCTGTAGCAGCTAAGACTTTATTGTTCCTCCTAACATGTCGTTGCTAACGTTGTTCTATGGTAAGGATGGAAAACTGTGACCTATTATATCGAAAGATACTGCTGAAACCTCACGAAATATACTACTGCAGTGATAATCAATTAAGTGTCGGCGGTGCATGAAAAATAATAATAATAATGTTGTAGAAAAATGTGATCTGAATGAGATTACAGATTAATAAAAATATAAGTAAGTTGCTTGTTTCGGCGCGTGCACAATTAAAGCTTGATGATCGATGAATAAGCATTTGATGTCATGCCGCTTTTGATTATCCCGACTGCCAAAGAGCGTTTTCTGACTAGCATTTTTGTAAACGATTTAAACTGGTTGGTTTAAATGAAGCACATCGGAGTTATATTATATCCGCATCACAAATGTAGGTGTGGAAGGATTTTGGAGCTAACCTCTGCGAACTTTTGATACGCACATAAATTAGCAAGGTTTGGTTGTGCTGACGTTCAAAGGCTGAATCGTTGTTTCCGTAGAAGCTGGGAAGAGAACCTTCCCGCGTATTTCCTAACGGATTTTTACCTTTATGATAGTCCTCTTCCTATCTTTTTCCATTTACTTCATGGTATGTGTTAATGCTCATATTTGTTCTATCCCACTTGTTTTTAATCAAAAGCAATCTCGTCGGTTATTTCACCATCCTCTTAGTGACCTTTACTGAATCATCTTCTAAACGACCGTTGTATCGAATCGTTCCCTTCTTTCTCTGTGTTCCATACTTCAAGAACGCCCCCCGCTCGTACTTTTGTGCTAACGACTCTCTTGTCTCACTTGTTGCATTGTGGATCGTGACATATCTGGCTTTACCATATAAAGGCATCGAAATTTAATAATAGGGGGATAGTCAGACGATTTGGAAATATCCGTATAATACTGCCGTAGGTAATTATTAACATTTTTTTCTAAAATTACAATTTAACATATATACAGCTGGTGTTTTTGTTTTGTAAACTTTGCGGTCTATTTAGGAGAAGTGTAATACCCAGCGACCTCAATTTTACGAAAAGCGTATACGAGGAAACAGTGACTCAAAAGCGGTAGTGGGGAAAAATAAAGTAAAAAACAGCAGCATACTGCGACAAAGCGGACGAATTCATAAGGTCAATGAAGTTAAGAGGGGTCGTAGGCCATGCCAAACCGGACTGTCCGTGCCGCAGGCAAATACTGGGAAAAAGTTAGTCAAGAGCGGCCGTTACCGCGTAATAGCGGACAGCAAAGCTGTCCGCGCCGTAGGCATATATGGGGATCGGGGGATTCATGGATAGGCGATTTATAGGTTAGACTAATGTTTATTTTATCCTAAACAACTATTGTGCAAATTGAATTTAATACACTAGTTATAAGGTTACAAATTAGTCAATATAAGTCAAAATTAAAAGATTCAACTATGGTTTTATGCAAAATATAACAAAACCTAGGACTTCCAGTATATGAAAGATGGGGTCGCTATCACGTCCACGAATTTTAATTATTATGTACGCAGTACATATAGGTATATGAGATATATAGGCATTATGTATTTTTGACTTTTTTTAATTTCACTAAGTACGTTTCTTGTATTCACATCGCTGCAATCCGGCCATACATAATGCAAAGACGGTAATTGGATCCAATTTACCGCAACAAGAATTTATTTATTTTTTTGAATAATTTAAAACGCACAGATATTTTTCAATATCTGTGCGGATGTGATATTGAAAAATTTATTTGGCTATAGTTATATTTTGAATATTATACTTATCCCTCCACTACAGTTCTTATGGCTGCTTCTCCCTAGTGTTATACCTGCTCTCATCTCATCTAGTTCTAATACTTGCTCACCCAGTTTCTAAAACTCAATGTTTCCCACGAAAGTAGTCCAAGTTTTAATAAAAATGCATACGTACTTACAAGTTCGAAAGCATACGAGAGTGGGTTGACATAAATCTAGCCTTCGATAGATGGCGCTACGTGACAACGAATGCCATATTAGTTTTGACAGATGTCCAAACTAATATTCAGTCAAAATTTGAAGCAAAAAGGATAATTAGTTTGCAAGTAACATTCCTGTTTTGTGAAAAATGGAAAAAGTAGTATATCGTTCAGTGATTAAGTTCCTTCACAAGAAAGGGAAAAACAATGCAAAAATCAAAGCCGAACTGTATGCTGTGTATGGCGAATTCGCACCGTTGCTCGCAATTAAATTTTGGAAAGCTGAATTTGTTCGTGATCGTACGAGTGTTTTTGATGATGACAACCCAGGGCCCTCAAATATCGTCACTATACCAGAAATCGTCAACAAAATCCATGATATGATTATGGCAAACCGTCGTATCAGAATCATAAATATGAGCTAGCAGAGGTTGCAAACATATCTACTGAGCATATACACGCCACCATACACAAACATTAGGATATGAAAAAGCTATCCGCGCGATGGGTGCCGCGTTTATTCACTATCGACCATAAACGCGCATGCGTGGCGTGTGCGACGAAGCTTTTGGCGAAGATAAAATATGATCCGAAGGATTTTTTTCGTCCATACGTCACTGTTGAAGAAACTTGGGTCCATTACTACAC
>WYDF02187561.1:0-36227 GCA_009867245.2 Adranes taylori | reverse complement strand
CTTTTATTATTTGTACACTTGCATATTTCAGTTTATTAAAAGAAAAACTTTAATATTTTAAGTAGCAATCGCAGCAATGCGCGACGGGTAAGCTAGTACTTATATAAGTAGACAAGATAGAATAACTTATTAATGTGTCTATACGTCCAAATGATTATTCGAAATATTTGCTTGTCCTTGATTTTCTAAATGTATTTAAAAGCTTTAATTATTATTTAGTTCTGATGATGAGGAAATTATGTCCTCGAAACCTGTCAACAACTCGAACGTAAACATAAAGTTTAATTGTTCAAGTTATATGGATTATTTGGAATACTATTGATTTTTAATTAAATATGAATTACGAATTAAACTGTCTATCATAAAATACATTAAAATGTATTATAAATAAATTTTACGTCCATGACTCAAAGTTTCTTTAAATAAAACAAAATCTCGAAATGGAGTCAAAATTAAATAGAAGGCCCTTTTCATTTAAATGGAATTTGTTTAAGTACTTTTAAATAGTACTCATAATATGCGCTGCAAATCTTTTATAAATTATCAATAGGTACGCATTTATTAAATGCAAAAAAGTAAATGCATGTAAATTATTGTAAAATTATCTAAGACATTATTGCAAATCTAGTATCTATATCTAATCTATAATTTTTAATTTAATGACCACTACTGTGCTATAAATTTTTACAGTTAGTATAATAATCAATACCTCATATGCATTACGGCATCATTAAAATACAATTTTAAATTATATCAAATCAATTATGGACTAAATCACATTGATAAATTTTTGGACCAGCCAAAAATTATATTTAATTTATATTGGACCCTTAATTTAACGTTAGGAATTTTTTTACAAAATATTGTTGTTCTTTGTTACGTACGTCTACGTCTATTTCTATCTATTAAAGCTTTTTATACACTTATAATATGATTTACAATTTTATTTTGTTTATAATTTAAAATAATTTATGTTTGTTATAATCATTTTATAGCAATACTTTCTAAACGTAATTATAAGTCCATACTAATGAGTACATATTTTAAATGTAGTGAGTAATATTTACAATGTCAGCATAAATAATGTTTAATTAAGAAAGTCAAAATATAAATATATATAAACTGTTGAAATATAAATAAAAGTATATGTACAAACACAACAAATTATAAATAAATGAGATACGAAGCACATACTTAATTCTCGATTTTATCTCAGTTACATCTATTATTAAAAACCGGCGATATTCACATAAATAATAGCCGGACCAAATTTAATTAGTATTCAATCAATCAAAGAACCTATATTAGAATATAAATTCAACTTCACAACACTATACTCAATACTACACTGTAACATAAAAATAAAGAGTCTAACATAAACATAAAAATTTTAAATAAGCACATATTATTACAACAGCAAAATTTCTCTACGCTAAAAGGAGCAGATCGAAGGGGGTTCTTCACTGATCTTGCTAACTTCAAATTAAAACAATTCTTCTTTCCCCTATTTTTACTTTCATTTATTTATTTTCATTTGCATATGTGTATGTATTTCTCCTCTCTTCAGTCATTTATTTTTATCGCAATGTCACTATCATTTTCATTCCCTCTTTATTCAAGATTTGTACTTGTTTTTGTTCAATTCTTATAGCACAATTTTGCTCGAAATGAATTATTAGGTTTTTTTCAATTTCTTACCCTCTCTTTCACAGCCCCTTCTAGCGCTCATTATAATACTTCGTACACATACATCCCAATTTAGTAACCTCTTTTTATTGCCCAAGCCCAGTGGTATAGAAAGGGACATGCGTTGGGTGCGATCCGCACCGAGTACCAGCTCTGAGGGGGTGACAAACAAATTTGTATTAATGCGCCTTTTTATCACTTAAAATTACATATCAAATAATTTACATGTGCTTTAACAGTCGCTAATCGCAATAAATTACCGGTGAACGATGCGATGAACTGTGAACGAATGATTTAGTGTTTTTGTGTGATATTCAGGTGCGCACCCAAGGAGCTATCCGGCTTCCAATAGAAGACTATTCTAGAAGATATGACGTATACCCATATATACACTTGTAACATATATAACAAAATATATTCCAGCCCAACCTCCCGCCCACCCTCCATCTAAGCCAAATTCCTCGGTCCGCGGCGGCTGGTGGTGCGTGAGAAGAAGGGATATTCGGTCACGTTTTTTTAACTGTGTTGGTGCTCCAGAACACAAACTACCGACTCTGGTGACTCATTGTCTTATCCCTGCCACAAATATCATTGCCGCCAGTTGTTATGTGTAAGAAGCTGATACTTTTAACCTGGACATCATAATAATTTAGTGTAAAACGTTTGAGTGTGCTATTGGTTTTGTTGCTAACCTCATTTCAATGTATTCGATAAAAATCGAAACAAATTTTTGACCCACCCCTGTACATTGGTTTGCGTACGTCTCTGGTAGATTCAAGTTACATAACCTCAAATACAATAAGTTCCCTGCTGCAGTCCTCAAACACACAGGCCTCCACTCAAATCCTTGTAAACAGATCACGAAAAAGCCCGTCGAAGTGTGCCAGTAAGAGCTTGCAGCACTGACCCCCACTGCAGAACCAGGTCTCAGCCTTTAGGTACCGAAGCAGATTTCCAAGCATCGCAGACCCCCACAGCAGAGCCCTACTCAGACTTCCACAGCAGAGTCCCACTCAGGCCCCAAACGCAGTTCCCTGGCACACTTCAGAGCAGGGTAGGATTCAGAGCACACCAGTCCCTTGAAAGAGCCCCCAGCTCCACCGAACAGACGTCTCCAGTCCAACTCTACCAGCCTAAAATTCAAAAAATTTCCGCCACACTAAAAAAATGAAATCGGGGAACCCTAGAAACATGCACCGGAAGTTAACTGTCAACCACCATCTTGGATTTTCAAATGACACCTGTCAAACTACCAAACTATTTATGTTAGACCCCAAAATACCGCTCCGCGGAACGGGTATCATTTTAGAGCGATTTAGGAACATGTCTCGGTGGCTGGTTAGAAGGAATGGTCAGCAACTACTATTGTTAATGAAGCACTACAATTTTCAAAAACGTTTGTGAAGAGATGCGTATACCTGTAGTAAAAAGAAGAACTGTCAGAATGAAGAAATTTATGCTCGAAAGAAAGCTATAGACTTTGCACCAAGAAATAAAAAGTCAATGTTAGAGTGCATTGACAGGTTTTAACAAGAAAGCGACATACGTCGCCGAGCTATGGAATGTATGTATATCAGATTGGTTTGCAGTCTTAGAACCTGATCGAAACCTTGGAAACTGAACTTTCCAAGTCTATACAATATTTGTCCTTACAGAAATTCTACGCCTAAGAGAATTTCTAAAAGCCACCAAAATTCCAAACGAATAGTCCCTTGGTTGGACGCCCTTAAGATTCTTAAAGTTACCAGTTAAATATAACTCTTCCTAATATCACTTCAGCATTAAGATTTTTCTTAACTTCCGCACCGGGTACCACCAGACCTTGCAACGCAACTGAGCACATCGCATTCTATGATGCAACCTTCGCCTTACATGCTACCAGTTTTAGATGCCCCTTGGATGAAGTTTTACTGCCCAGTATGAATCTTAAATATCCATTCTCCTTTATACATTTGATTATTTGCTCACTCATTTAAAACTCTTCCTATTGACTATTCCTATCTCGGTTTTTGGACACTACTATTCTCATTACATTCACTTACATCCTTCTCTTCCTCATATATCGACTCATTCTTTCTATAATCTATCTCATTCCGTTGCTAGTACTTACCACAGGTACCAAATCCCTCGCATTTTTTTTTTAGATTTTTTTCAGATTTCCTCTTTCCCTTAAATTTCTCCCCCTGATTGGTTTTTTAGAATCTTACTTTGCTATAATTTCTGTACCATTTTACATGCTTTAAATCATTCTCGGAATTCTTCCACATATCCACAGCTCATCCAGCCATATCCATAATCTTTCTTTTATTACTTGATTACATGCAGACTTCAGATTCACAAACAACAAATATAATTTTTTACTCATTGTATGCTCTTTTTGTATCAATTAGATTCAACATCATCATCATCATACAGCCTCCAAAGTCCACTGCTGAACATAGGCCTCTAGCATGCTCTTCACAGAAGCCGGTTTTGCGCCGCCTGCATCCAATTTGTAGTCACCCTCTTTATCCCAGTTCGTCACTCTCTCGAAACATCTGTTCCTCCTGATGTTCTGCGTATAATATCATTGCGTGTTCTATCACGTAGGGAAACTCCTAATATTATTCATTCCATTGCCCTTTCAGCAATTTGCAATTTAGTCACCGTTGTTCTTGTAAGTGTTAGGGATTCTGCGCCATAAGTGAACACGGGCAGAATGCACTGGTCGTTTGGTTGTCTCTCCCTATTCTAATCTCATTGCACAGGTATTTATAGGAGCTAACTGGCTCGATGTCTCTTCCGTCTATTGAGATAGTTTTGGTATGGACTAGATTGGTCATAAATTGTGTTTTCCCAAAATTTATTTAGAGACTCACTCCTCTTATGGCAGTATAGAGCTCTCGGAGCATTGTCTGTGCTTGTTCGAAACTGTCGGCAATGAGTACGATGTCGTCTGCAAACTTAAGGTTATTTCAAAATTTTCCATCTACATTTATACCCTTCTCCTTCCAAACCATTGTTTTGCAGGCGTACTCAAGCAGGGTTGTAAATAATTTCGGAGATATATTGTCTCCTTGCCAAACGCCTCTCTCAACACGAAAGGTCTGTGTGTCCTCATGGAGCCTTACAGAAGTCGTAGCGTGCTCGTAAATGTGTTTGATGACGGATATAAAACGATGGTCTATTCTCATTGAGTTAGAGCATGGAGCATTTCTCTTTGGTTGACGGAATCAAATGCTTTTTCGAAGTCGACAAAGATAAGAATCAGGGGTCTATTATACTTAATGGTTGTTTCGAAAAGTGTTTTGATGGTTTGTAGATGGTTGTTTGTTCCATATCCAGCTCTAAATCCCGCTTGCTCGCAAGGTTGATAGAAGTACAATTTTGACGTCAACCTATTGGTTATTATTTTCATAAACAGCTTATAAAGGTGGGATAACAAATTAATAGGTCTATAATTGTTCAGTTGCGTTATATCCCCCTTTTTGTGTATAATTACTATAACAGCTTTGTTCCATTGAGATGGTGTAACTCGTTTCAAGGCGCATGAGTTATACAGTAGAGCTAAGGCTTTTATTACTGTATACCTCCCTGCTTTAACTGTTTCAATAACAATCTGGTCATCACCCGCTACTTTATTAGTTTTCATTTCATTTAATAATTTCGAGACCTCTTCGATTGTTATGTCTGGAATATCCTCTGATCCTACATTTTCGACTTTCCTCAACATTTTCGACTTTCTTCTCTTCTTCCCTATTTAGCTTCCACAACATTGATTATCTTCTCTTTGATTGCTGTTCTTTGTCCTTGTCTATCTGCTAGTTTAACAATATTTTTCTTACCTATAGCTTGACTTCTCAGTACCTTTAAACTTTTATTTTCCTAAGTAGATTACTGTAATTATAATGGCGGTTGTGTATTTTCTCTTTATGAATCCTAGGCATGATGCTATGCGGAGTGGTTAATAAAGAACATCACTCATGATAAATGTTGTGCACAAAATAAAATTTATATGTGTAGTTCTTATTGTTGATGTCACTATAAATATGATTAATTTCATCTTTCATTTCATGCCAATTTAATTTCTTCTATGTGGAGACATTTACCAGTAGCTCGTGGCTTCGGACGAGTGGAGAATATATGTGCGTAAAACGAAGGAAATTCTTTTGCCCTCAGATTACCACATATTTGAAAATGTTAGACGTGAATAGTTTCTGGGTAAGAAGTGGAAACTGCTAGTGCAGATATGAAACCCAAAATAAATTTCAATATATTTCGGCAAACAGTCGTTCACAAAATCAAACATTGCAACATGCAGTAAAAGAGTAAATGCCAAAAAGCATCAAATTGGTTTTAAATGAGTTAGAAATTATTGAATAGCATCTGTAATTTCATTTTGGCAGAAAGTTTGTCATCAGCTGCAACTAATGTAGGTGATTCGTTTGATGATGATGACTGAATGACTTGAGATTGTATTACGGGCGATATGTTTTTATGACTTGGACTTACTTTTTTCTTACTCCAATGAATTTATCTCTAAAACGTCTTAACTCCGGAATATGTGACACTATTTGTAATGGTGGTAGATCTTGTCCTATGGTCTGAACCAAAATAACTTGTCTATTTGGAATGATTTGTCTGAAATAATAAAAAATGATTTCTAGAGTTTACAGTTTAATGGATTTTTGACACTTTGGAAATAAACTTTTCAATTGATGCCAGCGAACATAATCAGGAATTGAAATGAAAATAATTAATCCTGATAATTATTTTTACTTGTCCTGTGTACAATTAAATTTTATTGAAATGGAGATACATTTCGTTTGTTGAAAATATCGTTTGTTGAAATGAAAGAAATATTGTTTATTCAGATATAGCGTTCTTATAATTAAGAGACATTTTTGCTAATTGAATATGTGCTCTGTAACTACAAGTTATTTATTAAAAATTAAAAAAATATATAATCCTTAATTTTGAGCCACCCTGTATATCGAATTACATAAATCAATTCATTATATACAGTGATATAGCTACAAATATTCTATTAAGTAATAAAGTTCAAATATTTTTACATTTATATACAAATACAATTCATGAATCAATTCATTATTAACTAAATAATGTTATCAAGAAAAGCTTTAAGAATAAAGTACAACTATGACTCGTTCAACAAAGTACTTTTTTTACAGGTGCTTGCTTTTACACGGTTTAAAAAAATTAAATTAAAAAGTAAACTGACAAAAGGAACAATTTTGCTATATACCAATCCGCCTTAATTATAAAATATAGTTGATATTTATGGCACTAGGTGGCAGTGGCGTAGTGAGTTTAACTCGCGCCCGGGGCACAATACCTTTTTAGCCCCGAAAACCATATAATATTATATGTAAAATATACTCGCAAATTAATACACTGGCACTAAATTTAAAATATATTTTCCAGAAATAAATTATAATAAAAATTAAATTATCCAGCAATTTTTTGTTTTGCGGACCATTTGGCGCCCCTTTATGAGTAGCGCCTGGGGCATGATGCCCCGCCTTGCCCCCCCTCCTCTCGCTACGCCACTGCTAGGTGGCTGTTTTATTTCAATCTGCCACATAGATAATGCATCGAACATGTGTCACGTAAGTTTTGAATGTGAACGGAGATAGATAGATATCTTTTTGTTTTAAGGCCGCCGTAAACCTGTAATCATTCCTTTGCTTATTGAAAGCAGTGAAATGAGCTGGAGTCGTGACGCTGTAATCGAGATTTGTTTTGTGAGATATTCGCCGAGACGTAGTGCCTTATCCACAATGCGACATGCGCAATTCGTGTAAGGACCATAAGTGCCTAGTTCTAAGTGTAGAGGCTAGTAGAGGACAACAGATGGTTCTAGGACACGAACCTGCACATTTTAGCGAACATTTCAAAACATATCTCTACCATGTATTTGGTTGCGAGCGCGAACATTTCACGATATATCTCTACCATGTTATTGGGTACGAACGCGAACATCTCACGACATTCTAGGGACATTTCGGGAACTTGCTTAATTAATTCAAAGATAGAATGGCTTAGAGTTTAGTAGTATGCTTTCTATATAAAATATTCCAATCTAAATTATATCTATAGATAGTGCAACAACATAGCATCACAGATTGGTACACGCCTTATTCATGTAACTATAATAATATAAAAGCTGATCAGAAGAATTATTTTATTTTAAATAACTTTAATCATCTTTTACTACTTTTAATTATCAACGCCATTTGGTAAAATATGTCAAATTATTATTTTTAGTATTAATTATATTTTATTAAATTAAAATGTTTTCTTTAATTTAACGCCCGATAAGTTTAAATCAGTTTCCGTAAGTCTAGCTATCTCTTATTCATCTGAGTAAATACCCCTACCTCACTACCCCTTAAAAATGGTGAGTGACAATTTGGTGGAGGCACGGGTTTTTTATTATCAGAATTCACTGAAATTTAGCATTTTTTTTATATTGGATTTTTTTGCTGCCTAATTTTGAATCATTCTTTCGATGAGCAATAGCAGCTATTGCATTCCTGTTTGATCAGTATTTCAATTTTATTGCTAACTAGCGTTTCCAATCTTTCGGGCAACTTTTCCAATTTTTCTCTGCGTAAGAACCTTATCCGGATGGTCAGAAAAATTTTAAAAAAGAAATTACCCAAATCGATCCAGCCGTTCTAAAGTTATGCGCTTACCAACAAACAGGATTTCATATTTATTATATAAATTAATCTATATTTAATTTTCCAATTTTTCCATTTTTTCTTTCCGGAACAACCTTACTTGGAGCGATAGGAATATTTCTAAAAAGAAATTAGCAAAATCGATCCAGCCTTTCTCAAGTTATTCCGCTTACCAACGGATTTCAGTTTTTCCCGAATTTTCCAATTCTTCGGGCAACTTTCCCAATTTTACTTTTCGTAAAAACCTTAGTCTGACTGTTAGGTACATGTCTAAAACGAAATTAGCCAAATCGATCCAGCCGTTCCCAAGTGATGCGCTTACCAACCAGTTTTTCCCGAATTTTCCTCTTTTCCCGGAAACTTTTAAAATTTTTCTCTCCGTAAGAGCCTTACTCACATGGCAAGGAATATTTTAAAAAAGAAATGATCCAGATCGATTCAGTCATTCTCATGTTATGCGCTTACCAACAAATATGATTTCATTTTTATTATCTAAATTATTCCACATTTAATTTTACAATTGTCTGGGAAATTTTCCTCTTTTCCGGGAAATTTCTTACCCAACTCGATCCAGCGTTCTCAAGTTATGCGCTTACCAACAAACAGAATTTCATTTTTATTATATAAATTATTCCACGATCAATTTAAACTTTTCCGTACAACTTTTCCAATTTTGCGTTACCTAAGAACTTTAATCTAAATGTTAAGCACATTTCTAAAAAGAAATGAGCCAAATCGGTTCAGCCGTTCTCAAGTAATTCCCCATACCTCCAACCAGTTTTTCCAGAATTTTTCTCTTTTCCGCGAAACTTTTAAACCTTACTCTCATGGCTAGGAATATTTTAAAAAGAAATTAGCCAAATCCATCCAGCCATTCTCTAGTTATGGGCTTAGCAACACGAACAGCAATTCATTTTTATTATATAGATGTAAAAGTTTTACTACATACAATATAAATCAAAGATTGATCTCTCATTGTTACCTTGAAACTAGTCAAATAATTTAAGAAGCAATCAGATCAAGATTCAATTAAGCCAATTGTCACTTAGGATAACAATCGATTAGCATAGAAACACAGAGTTGTCGATATTTGGCAAAGCCATACTTCGCACACATTTACATTCCATTTACGAAAATATTGATTCACATATCAATTTTGTGATAATGGTCAGTGGCGGATTTAGGGGACGAGTTCAGAGAGTTTAGGATCTCATTGTATTTAAAGTTTATGCCTTGTAATATTTATGCCTGATATATGTGTGAACAGTTTGGTTAATCGAGCTGAATACCTCATTCCATTTTAAATTTATATCTTAGGTGAAGATTAAAGAGAAATATTTGGGTCCAGCTTCTTTGTGCTATTGTAAAGGGAAGTAGAGGAAGTCTACCGGTTCTAGACCACTCTCTACTGCATCAAGATCCCTGCACATTCACCATTCCGATTACATATTCTTATAATGTAGGAATATTAAATATAATATATAAAAATATTAGCGAATGCCCAGGACGATTCAGCTTGCAGTCATCAATCCACTTATATTGTCAAATGATTAGGGGTCAATTTTCGACTACGTACTTTTTACTCAATTTGTTCAATTTACAGACCGTCTAGGCCTCGCCTCCAGCGTTAACGTCGTTTGCGCGTTTAATAGCTGCGGCATTAAAATCCCTAATATGGCGGTACAATATTCTGAATGTCCCCAGCACTTCTAGTTCCCCTATGTGTAGCATGTCTCGCCACACGACACATGATCTATTTGAAGCTAAATGGTGTCTTAAGTAGATGTAATTAAGTCCTCATTTGCAATAAAACCAGATGATTTATTTGCAATAGTGCAAAGAAATAAAACCAAACATGTGTGAACATTTTGAGCTCTTTCAAAAAAATTAGAATCTATATTCGTCTCGAACAATAGAATTTATTTGGCTACTATGACTTATAGATCACTGAGATTGTAAAATCTTTGATGCTACAATCATTACCGTTTCTAGTATTGTTGTCATCGCCTAGCTCCTTCTAAGTTGGTATTTAGCATCGTTTCAATCAGATCGATGCAGCGTCGTCGTTGGCCTTGTGGTTTCCTTTCTATAAGCAGCTTTTCAAATTGCCACTTATAAGCACCTGGTCGAAAAACATGAATATTCTTTTATAGACGGTGCTGAGCAGTTTTTTAGGATGGTTGTATTCCTTCTAAAACAGAACTATTAGTTCGTCGGGCTGTCCATGGAACTCAGAACAATCTTCTCTGAGTTCTGAGTTCTGGTAAGATTGATTTTAATGATACATTTTTTTTATGGTCAAGCTGTATTACATTTAGTGAAGTCATGGTCATGGTCATGGTCGTCCTGGCTAGTTGAATTCGTCATCGTGTTTCCAAATCGAAATTTCCCATGTTAGCTATTAATGAACCTAGGTAAGTAAATTGTTGTACCACCTGGCAGCCATGAACTATGTTCGTATCAGGATGGTTATCATGATTTCGAATTATACTCATAACCTTACTTTTGTTGGCATTGATTTTAAGACTAAACCTCTCACTAACGATTTCTAATTTTTATTAATATTTCTAGCTCATCTCGACTTTTATTTATAAGAGTAGTAGGCTCTGTATAACGCAAGTTAGTAAATATTGTCCCACCGATCATTACACCACTGTGCCGGTCTTCTACTACTTGTCTGATTATATATTCGCCGTATATGCTGAACCAAAGCGGCGACAACACACACCCCTGTCTCACTCCTTTTGGAATAGCATACTTTTGGGAGAAATTGTTCTCTATTTTTATGATGGTTTGGCTATTAGTATATAAGATTTTTAATATGTATGCCAGGCGGTTTGGTACTCCCATCACCAATAAACGCCTTCTCATAATCAACAAAACAGAGATATGAGAAATGTAGTATTTACGTGCCTTTTCAATTAGTACTCATATTTAGAATTTGATAACGAGTATCTCTTGCTTTTACCAAGCCTGATTGTTTAGACGCGATTTCCTATAATAGATAGTGTTCTAGTCTATGGCTTAGTATGTATAAAAAACTTTACTTGCGTGCGGTATGAGAGCGATGAGTCTATAGTTATTCCAGTTTCTTATTGAGAGCCTTTTATGGAGTGAAATCAGCACTGAAGCAAGCCAGTCTACTGGCCAGGTTCCTATTACCCAAGTTTGCATGCAAATTTGGTGGATTATTTTTACTCCAGACTGTCCCGTATTTTGAATATATTCGGCAACAATTGTATCTATACCATGGGATTTGTGGTGGCTAAGTTTTCGGATGGCCTATTATCGGAACTTCCGATAATAGGATATCAGGTTCTAGCTCATCATTTGACAGACCAGTGTTACTGGAATAAATATTATTATCTGCGTATAGCGTTTCACAACATTTCCTCCACGTTTCCAACACCACATTAAGATCTGTCCTAAGTACGTTATCTGAGTCTAGAACCGTCCATTCTTTAGGAGTAAATTTCGGAATAAAGGATCTCGATGTTTCAAACCTAAACTAAACTAATATTTACTAATAAAATAAAAATTTTCCACTTTCGGATAATTACTAGAGCTGCTATTTACCCGCGGAGCTGAGTAGGTTATACTATTTTATAACAACTTTGTTTGACAATTTAATCTACATAATGTGTTTCAGGAAATCATGGAAGACAGGTCAAATAGCATTATCAAACTTCGATTTGTTACAATTTCCATCGTGACTCACATCATAAAGAAAAGGTTGGAAGAAATCCAAGGAGTGTTTGATAACAAATCGTGACCTTTGGGTAGTATATAGTGATAATACAAGAATTTCCATATTGTCGACTTCACTTAAATTACAAGTTTTAACAATCTAACCTAAAACTGGCAGTTATTCAAAAGATTCAACTCTTGTTGATAGTTCTCGAATAATTACCGTACAACTTGTCTGCAGTATGAAATGAAGGGATATGAGGGAGGGATTCACTTAGGTCACATGGTAATCTGATCCCGATCAAGAAAAGTTGACAATCGGCTTGTAACGTTTCTATCAAGTGCACGCCATATTCTTATTCTGAACTGCAAACAACAACGTTTCGGATATAAAAAAATGTTTTGTTGTAGTTCTACTGCCTAACAAAATATTGTCGCGTAGCTAACAAAATACAAAATAAGGGTTCAAGTAAATATTAAATTAATAAATAACTTCGGGAAATTAGATGGCAACCGTATACACGTATACAAAGGTAGAAGATTTGAATTAAATATACATGTAGTGTAATTAGTTGGCAACCGTAATTATTATTTGAGTTTCTACTTGCATTTATTATAGAGAATAAAATACTAGTTTGGCACGCGAACGGAAATAACCGCATTCTTGAGTCGGTAATTCTCCAACGTCAAGTGACAGCAGGGCCTTTGGCTAGGGGAGATTGCTGAACGAGGGCAAATAAGAAGCAGATGTGGCTTTATTAGCTCTCAATTGAAAGTTGAAGTTCAATTCGTTAAAATGTATTCTTATTAAAAAGAATAACTATTAAATTCAATGATGAAGTAAGTCGGGCGATATGTAAGATCTTTTAATTATATTTTATATATAAATAATTTAGAAAGGACTGATCAAAAAGGTGTATAAGTTTAAGTAAATTAAGATCATCATGTAACTAATTAATTTTAACTTTGTTTATATTATCCTTCTATTCATTAAGAAAAAAGGTAATTCGTTATTCAAAATCTGTTATTAAAATTAGCAATGGTTAAGTAAACTGTTGCTATACTTTTTGCCCTTCAATTAAATAATTTGTAACTATATTTTGTCAATAAAATTACATATTTGTTTTAAATTAAATCTGACTACTTTATTATTAATTTAATCTAAATGAATCTTTCATTTACTTTTCCCGAGTACGTCTTTAAATTTAAATACTTATCTAATTTCTACCATGTAGCAAACCGCCAGTTACATCCCCATCAAACGGGGTGTGACAATATAACTGTGCAGATTTTTATTATAAATGAATAATATTACGTCAGTAAAAATAATTAAGTAATTACTCAAATGATAATATGGTAACGACAAACAAAATTTCGGTATACCTGTTTCATCTTTAGATTTATAATTTAAATGCATAAAAACTTTAATATCTCACACTATTAAAGTACATAATTATCCCAGTTACATTTTTAAATTACAAGCAACCTAATTCTTATTTAATGTAAACTAATTACAAAATTATAAATAAGTCTTCAGTTTTTTACAAATCCTTGCAATTTCACTGAATAGTAAATAATTTTATTAGTAAACGAACCATAATGTTGGCATATATAAGAATTTCGCTTAGCTTATATACAGATACATGATATTTCGTAATTTTCGCTAAGATACTTCAAAACGATTTATACGTATAGCCAATGTTTTGCTTTAAATCGACTCACAATATGTGCTTCTCGTATTTGCTCATGTTCTTCTAACGGCGATATACTAATAGCAATTTTCTGAAAATTATAATATTTATAAAATAGTGTTATACGAGTGCTCTTTGACGGAAGTGTGACTTTATGAAAGTTGAGACCACTGTCTCGTTGATAACTATATTCAACGAGACAGTGGTCTCAACTTGAATTTCAAAACCGGTGATGGTGTCTTACACATGCATCGTTAATACAAAATTTACCTTAATTTATTGCATACCATAAAATTCCGTTTGTTAGGTTAAGTTAGGGTTAGGTTAGGTTATGTTTATCCTAGTTAGATTAGGTTTGTTATGTTAGAATTAGGTTAGGTTATGTTAGAATTAGGTTAGGCATGTGATGAATGATGACAGGAACTATCAAATACATAATTATGGCGGATATAAAATGAACCTGAGTCTGATATGAGCGATATGATCTAATTATTGCGGATAGCGATATGGCCTAACTGCCGCGACCAGCGATATGGCCAAACAAAATTTCAAGAATATGTGTATTCCGTATTCCCATTTCCTCATATTCCCGTGTTCCCGCATTACGGCCGCGGCTATGTGTTCTCGTATTTCCGCATTACGGCCCTAATTAACGCGGCCTCCGACAGCGGCTTTGCTGCGACCAGGGATATGGCCTATCAGCATTTCAAGTATATGTGTTCCCGTATTCCCATATTCCCTTATTCCACTGTTCCCGTATTCTCGTGTTCCCGTATTCCCATGTTCCCGCTTTAAGTATATAAAAACACGCGCGTATTCGAACGCTACGTTGTGTAAAAATTTCAAAAATATGTGTTCCCGAATTCCCGTAGTCCAGATCTACTCCAAATTTCATCACCCGCTATGTTGTACTAAAGTTTTCCTGAAAATTTGACCCAAATCGGTTGATCTGTTTAGCCCCATCCCCCATATTCGCCAGATCTGGCTCCGCCAGATTTTTTTCTTGTTTCCAAACTTGAAAAAGTGGCTCGGTGGAAAAAGATTCGGTACAAATGAGGAGGTACTAGCCGCAACGGATGAATATTTTGCATGGTTTCCACAAGATTACTTTTTGGATGGTTTAAACAATTGGAATGTCGCTGGATGAAGTATGTAGAGTTGCAAGGGAATTATGTAGAAAACTAAAATATATTTTTTACCCCAAAACAAGTCTTTCATTGAAAAGTCACTTTCCCGTTAAGCAGCCGTCATATTCTTATTACATTTATATTACTGCAAAAGATTAACCCATTTACTTTTATTGACCAGTAAGGGAGATATTGTTTAGGAAACTAATTGGGGTAAAAATTCTCCATTTATCTCCAAAAAAGAACTATTATTTCTATTTCGGAATATTATAGGCTTAATTTTTAACAACAAAATTATAGACTATCATTTTGACCAACAAAATAGTCAATTTTATTATCCATACAACTTAATTCTAAATTATAGCCTATACCTTAATTAGATTTGATATTCTGAAATCAAAAGGTATATAATACGCTTACCAAACAAGTTATAGATAGTTACAAATAACGTTTACTAGAGAGTTGTCTTTTATCTATTGTGAAAAACTATTAGCAACATATGTTTACTATTGGAAACGTATTTATTGTTGTCCAAAATGTTCTCCATAATGGTTAATACAGTTTTCATATGTTAAAACCAAATGTCGTAGTTGTGTTTTTTTAGCAAATTAAGTATCTCCTAAACATTCAGCTGTTAGGGACCTTTTGTTAGGAGCACTTAAAATGGTTGAAAAAGGACAACGAAATAGGACTTGAATATTAGCTCTCAGATTTTTTCGGTTGTAGCGTTTACCAGAAGAAGGAATTTGGACGGCTTATGCAGTCTAAAAGTTCATGGAACACAAATATCAGGGAGAAGTAAAGTACCTTGGAGTAACACTTGACTCCAAGGTACTTGGAGCCAACAAATTGATAGAATAATAGATAGAACGGTTATAACTTTCGCAGTTATAAGACGTATGTACGGGAAAGCATGGGGCTGAAGCCTTACTTGTTGCACTGGTTGTGCAAGTCGGTTATTGGGCCATTCCTAACTTACTGCGCACTAATATGGTGGAAAAAGTCACTCCAGGCTAAAACAAGGCAGACACTGTCAGCCATATAGAGGAACAGCGCGCCTTGGTATAAGGGGGCTAAGAAAACAACTACAACGGCGGCACTTGAAGTGCTGCTGCTGGGTCTTCCACCATTAAAATTGATCATACAAGCATAAGCGGAAGCCCCAATCTATCGGCTAACACTCATTAGACCGAATTTGGCAAAGAAAATTGACACTAAAATTGCAAGGGCTGAAATACTAGAAATAAAATCGGACTGTATATCTCCAGTCTACAATATATAGCAGCTATGAACTAAGTACATACAGTAAATATGAGGTGATCATAGACACAGATTTGTGGAGAGAAGACCCTCATATCTTTCCGAAACCTGTTCTAGCTTGATTCAAGGGCTTCTGGAAATACGGGAACAGAGATATATAGAGAACGACCGAAATGCAAAATGTCTTGCCCTTTACGCAGATGTGCCATTGTTTAAATGAATCGATGCACCGTGCAGGCTGGCAGTGACTAAACTCAGTTACACTAAGATGGGCACCAGGGTACAGGGGTATTTTAGGCAACGAAATAGCCGATGCGCTAGTAAAGAAGGAATTTGACATACAACTCAGCGCCCCGGAGTTAGCTCTGGGAATCCATCAGAGAAGCAATAAAAAACTGGACCACTCAAAAACACATAAACTGCTGAGCAAAAACAGCAGAAAATCTTGGCTAGCCTGATAATGATAACTAGCCTGTTAACAAGTCACGCACCTCTGAGGGTACATATGAAGAAAAGTGGCATACACACTGCTGAAGTAGAGTGTATACCACTTGGTGTGTCTAGAGGAAAGCGAGACAGCTCAACATATTTTATGTGAGTGTGAAGCATTGACATCCAAAAGGAGAGACTTATTTGGAGCAACAAAATTTGAATCTGAATTGGTACAAAAACGATCTGACCAGGAAATATTGTAACTGGTGACAATCAAGGAAAGTACAGTAAGCCGGTCGGCTGTAGTGATATGGAACGGCATTCTGCATGCAGCCCTTGGAAATAATAATAATAGTCTCCTAATCACAGGTTCTAAACGCATCAGCCGGCTCGTTTGACGTCGAATATTGCCTTTCACGAAAGACAATATTCGACGTGTTTCAATATTTTTTCGTAGACAATATTTTTATACGTAGACAATTTTTTTTCACATATGGGAACAAGAACGAAATCGTTGGAGGCCAAGTCAGGACTATAGCAATTTGAGATTGTCAGTGCTCCGGAACGCAGTTGTTTTCGCTAAAATCTGTAAGGTCATATTGTCATGGTGGAGAGTGATTCAATGTAAAGTGACCCTTTTCCTCATTTTTGCGAGGACTTTTGACAAGACAAATGCTCGTATACCCTTCGCAATTAACTGTGTTACGATTCTCTAAAACGTCTATTGCAATATGTCCAGTATTTCCAAGTACAGGCGACACTTGTTTCAATCTGCTGTGAGTGGGAATGACCTTGGTTAAATTAGACTCATGTTGCAAAACCCATATCGTGGACTTAAGCATCGCATATATTCAAGATTCATCACAAGAGTCAATACTGTAAACAGCGTTTGAAGCTTCGTGATTGTATTTCTGGAGCACCATGATTTTATCACACAATATTGAATATATCGTATACTTATCATAGAAATGATTGGAATCACGAAAAGTCACATGACGATCTTGCTTCATTAGTTCGATTAAAAAACACCAAAGTAACATTACAATGTTTGTTAGAAAAGTCTAATTTTCATATTACGAAATTAAACTTGGTGATCAGGACTCAAGTGATCAAGTCTTGGGCTCCGCATAAAGTATGTTATACTTGTGCAGAAGACCTTAGATAAAAAAGGAAAAAAAATCTTTTAGATTTGCTGTTTCAATTGTGTGGAGAGAGCCAAGGAACCATTCAGATGATTGCTACTTTTGTCGTGTTGAAGTTACTGATTCGAACTCAAAAACCAAAAAAGAATTTCAGTAACCTAACCTACCATCTGCAATTCCGCCAGTAGGCCGTAGTCCGGATCTGCGTATTCCTGAACCACCAGTGATATTGAGAATGTTATTTTGGATATGTTAACTGATGAATCTCGGTATGATAAAGATGAACCAGTTGAAGTTGAGTTTTAATGTTTTGTAAGCAATGTAGAACATCAGTTGTTTACTCAAATCTACCATACATGATTTGGTCAGAGATTTGGGCATAACAAAAAAGGAATCTGAATTGCTTGGCTCCAGACTCAAGGAAAGAACTTATTAGCAGCTGGAACTTCAATTCATGTGTACAGCAGAACAATTTGCTAAGTTTTTTAAACAAGAGCAAGATGTAATATATTACCCGAATATTGCCGGTGTAATGAATGAATTCGGAATTGAATACAAAAAGAAAAATGGAGGAATATTTATTTATTCCTCTAAAACTAGTTTAAAAGCAGTTCTATTACACAGTGGTTATACTTATACGTCATTACCTGTTGGTCATTCTGTACACTTGAAGGAAAGTTACGAAAACCTGTGTAGTGTTAGATAAAATAAACTACTCCACTCATGGTACATGATATGTGGTGACTTAAAGAAATTGAGGCAGCAGAATCTGGAAAAGATTCTGCTGCCTCCATTACACATAAAATTAGGCAATTTGTGAAGGCATTACCTAAAGATGGACAATGTTTCAAATACCTTTGTAGAAAGTTTCCACATTTGTCTGAAGCAAGATTGAAAGAGGTTGTCTACGTTGGGCCTGATATCATAAAAATGATGTTTGATCCCCAACTTGAATAACATATGACAGTAAATGAGAAATAAGCTTAGATTGCATTTAAAGAAGTCGTACATAAGTTGTTTGTTAACAAAACTGACCCAGACTATAAGCCGCCATTGTTGGCAATATACAGAATGGTTTCAAAAAATAGGGATTTCTAATGAGCCTAAATATTCACTTTTTGAACAGTCATCTAGAATTCTCTCCGGGCAAGTTAGGTGTTGTCAGTGAAGAGCAAGGTGAGCGTTTTCAGCAAGCCATAAAAGTTATGGAAAACTCTATCAGGGACGCTGTAACACCAATTTATATGATGGAAGATTACTATTGTTCATTTCACCGAGAGGGCCATTAAACGACGCTTATGAGAAAAAGCTATATGAGGGGCTTTATAGAAAAGAGAGAAAGTAAATATGTCGTTTATTTTCATTCCTGCAGCATATTTAGTATGCTAGAGTTTAGCACCCCAAAAACTATAAAAAAAAGTGCTATAAAGATTCAAATAGTTTTGTTGAACTTCTTTTTGTAGGCCTGTGATAATCAACGCTTAAAATCATCGCACGAAAATGTTCTCGAATGAATTCCATTTGTTAGCTGAGATGAAATTTTTTACTCAATGAAAACGGAATAAATACGTCCGTTTGACACAATGGCGTCTAAACTGTTTGAAGCAAATATCAGATTGCACCTAGCAGAAGTAGAGCTAATTCGCAATAGATAAAAGCCAACTCTCGTAGTACACGATTTTAAAATAGTTTAGTTTCTTTTCGTTAAAATCTAATAACCTAATATCAAAAGTTTTACAGGTTTAGAGTGATTGGCGATAAATAGATTAATCTTTTTATAAAACACTTAAATTTTGATAGAGAAAAAATATTCTTACTTCTTTTAAAGTTCCTTTAACTTTACATAATTGCCAAATTGCAACTAATGGTATCATCATAATTGACGATAAAGTAAAACCCCATCCAATATACAACGCCCAGTTTGGATAGATATAATCGTTGTACTGAAGTGGCTGTGGATTTAGTAAACCAAAAAGGACCACTCCCTAAATAGTTTTCTTTAATAGTATCTTGTTAGCAGGAAATGTTAAAAGTTAACTTACAATAATAAATAAAGGACTTATAAATTTCCAACATATCCTCCAGTAAAGACCAGGTTTTATTGCCAGCATAGTATTAACATCTTGTACAAATTTATCCAAACCTATAAAACAAGCATTACAAATAGATTTAGTACCAAAAAAAAAAACAATATTATAGCAACAGGAGATTTATAAATAAATGCTTCATGTATTAATTATTCTTACCATAGAACCAGGAAACTGCAATAGCTTCAAAGAGAGCAGAACAAAGTAATGAGATTCCAGCGGCATATGTGTCCAAAAGTTGAAACATGTAAATACCGCCCTAAAAATATTTATTAACGTATAGAATCTTAAGCAGTAGACCCTTTCAATGTTTTCAAAAGTGTTCAATTTACAAAGGCTAATTTATTATATACAGTAGACTCTTACTAATCCGGCAGATATCAGATCGAGGTTGTGCCGGATTAGTGAAAACGCCGAATTACTGGAAGGTCATAAATTAAACCACTTCAAATGCAAAAAAATATGTTTTATTACAAATACATAATATGTACATACATACTACAATATACATATGTACACACAAAACTTACAAGTATAGATCGGTAGGTCTACTCTAATGGAGTAAAAAACTGTCAATTTTCTTCTGTTTCTTGGTCTGAAATGACATCTTTAACACTATCTTGGAGTGTCTTCAAAACAAGAATACCACTCGCGGACACATCATTTTCTTCTGCCCACTTCACACAGGTCGCACAGGCATCCATCCCAACATAATGGTTAACTGTATAAAGACCAGACGCTTTCTCTCTCCCGTCGTCTTCTTTTTCTTCTTCTTCTTCTTCTTATTCTTTTTCTTCTTCTTTTTCTTCTTCTTTTTCTTCTTCTTCTTTTTCTTCTTCTTCTTCTTCCCTACTTATCATATCTTCGATTAATTCGTCGTCTGTCAACATCTGGCCGCTTTATTCTCCTTCGTCAACTAGCCATATATTCACATCTTCTGTTGTTTGATTATCGCTTTCATGAACAAGTATTTCCGTGATCGTATCTCGCAGCTCAGTCAGTTTGCAATCAACATTTTCTTCATTGTCATCAACGAGCAAGTTTTTCATTTCCCTACTTTGATCACTATCCGTTTTGTTTTCTTTCTTCTTTTTGTACTGCTCTAATAGTGTTATATCGGGTCATAAGTTTTTCCATGAACAAACAATGGTTTTTTCTACTTGACTGCTAGGCTTGCCAGTGAAAAAACCACATCTTTCAAGTTCGTTCCTTTTAATGAGTTAATCACGTCTGTCTTGCTTTGTCTACACCTTATAAAGCAAAGCTCTTTTAGAGTGCATTTTGACTGTATGAATGATATTCTGCTCCATAGGTTGCAAAAGGGGTGTAACGTTTGGTGGTAAGAACAATATATGGATGCCAAAACTTATCAAATAGTCTTCTTCCTTGTGACCGAGGCAGTTATCTAAAATAAGCAGGGCTTTTTGCGCCAGTTCCTTTTTCTTCAGAAAGTTTTTCACTGATGGCACGAATATTTCATAAAACCATTCCTTGAAAATTGGTCATCCATCCCCTAGTTTAGTTTTTATAATCCACAGGTATAACGGATTCTTCGCCTTTCCGATCACCAATAAGTTCAATTTATGTGTGCTCCTCACATTTGAACATGGCATGAACGTTTTGCTGTCCTTGGTCCGTTTTCGTCCTGGAGAACTTTCTTCACATGATGAACGAATGTTTTCTTAGGCAAGAGCCGCAAAACAATCCACTCTCATCTGCATTATAAATTTGTTTGGGAGATAGGCCTAGTTCCCCAATTTGTTTAGGTTTTCCTTTGTAGGTGTCGACTGCGGCAAAATTACATGAGAGTTTTTCACTCGTCATACTCAATAAACGAATTCCAAAATGCTTTTTGAATTTTTCTAGCCATTCATAGCTTGAAAATCATCTTTCCCCATTATTTTTCTATAGAAGAGTTTTGCTTTTTCTTTAAAAATCTCATCTGAAATTGGAGTATGCCTATTGTGTTATTGAAGAAACTACGAATAAAGGGTATTCTCAACCTCAGGAAATTCGCCCGTTTTTAAAGTTTTTCTTACCCTTTTGACATTGTCAATGGTTTTGGAAAAACCCTTTATCTTTTCACTATTTTTTCGTTGTCATGAATCGTAGCACGACCAACTCCGTATTCATTAGCGAGATTCGTTAGCTTATCGCCTTTCTCAAGTCTCTTCTCAAAGTCTCGTTTTTTAAATTAGGTTATTGCAAATGTTTTCTATTAGACTGTAATGACATTTTACACTCATTATCTTCGAATATAAAAATAAACAAAAATTATGATAAGAAGCAACAATAAAAATTCTCTATGTATGTACATACATACTATGGAATCCAAATGTAAACGTCACTGAAAAGGTTGACTGCGATGAACACGACGCAACTGTCGATTGGTTTACCATTACAGGTAAACTCAACTTCCATTCTACGCCCGCTTAAGTCTAAAAACAACGCCGGGCTACTGGAACGTCGGATTAGTGACGTACTGGACTACAGAGAGTCTACTGTATTTTATTTATCTTATTAACATATTAATATAAAATAAAGCGTAATAAAGAAAAAATGAGGAAGTGACATAAGTATGTACTCAAAGTTCATTTTATATTGTACTTTCTCTGTTTTTCGTCTTCTTGTTATAATTTATATTTGTTACATTTAGATGTATCAAAATCCATTTAATAAAGAAACCCTCTAAGCCGAGTTAATAAAGCAGCCTTCTGGGGAATATACAATAGAAAATTAAAACACATACACAGTTTAAAAAACATCTTGCCTAAATGATGTAATTAAAATATTGATAAACGCTAGGTGACATACTTATTAAATTTCATAGATGTCGTACGAACTAAACTGGTAGCACGCGCCGCAAGCGATATCATCAATATCAACTAAAATGCATGTATGTTGCAAAAGTCCATTTAATTAAATGCTATGTCATTTTTTATACTCATGAATAACTCAGTTATTTGATATATTTACAACTATAGATTTCATTATATAAGGCTGATTAATTTTTACACTAAACGCGATTTCTTATTTAGATGTCTCGCTGTGTGTTTCTATTATTACCACCCATTGTCCTAAAATGTTACTCCACAATTGTCAGTACTTAGTTTACCACTTACGGTAAAAACAAACTTAAAAACTGTTATCATCGAGCCAACAAGGTGAAAAAAGGCATTACAAAGCCCACACTTATTCATTTAGTTCTGAGCACACTTGTTCATTTAGTTCTGAGAAGTAGGCATCTAGCATTCATGCCATCTTTTTTGTTGCCATTCCCATAGTCTCTTTACTTTGCGGACGCTTTCTTTCAATCGATGGCATTTTTTCAATGTGATCTTTTCAGGCTTTGCGGGCGAGTCTATCGAACTATGTCTTGAATTTTACATTCATTTCGAATAGCATCACTTCCTTTTTTACCTCAAAGTGAATGACCAATTATATAAGGCAATACTTTCATTTCGGTTGTCCGTATTACTTGTTTTGTTCTGGATGTATCAACCCAGGTTTCGACTACATTTCTTAATATAGGAGCAAGGAAGGGAATTTCCTGGCCGCCGGAAGGTCTCCAGGAAATAGTTGAAACCCTCTTTTCTACAACGCCTATAATAACAAACACGCAGACTGTATCGACGAGTATTACTACGTCCGTCAGCGACGTAAAGGTCAAAATTGAGGAAGTATCTAGGGCATGCCAATATACGAAAACAAAATAGATACCAGGCCGAATAAATTGCCGAATGACATAACACGAACGATAGTGGAAAAACATATGTAAGTAGTAGCAGGAGTTTTTACTAACTGTATTAATGAGAGAACATTTCCAGAAAGATGGAAACTGGTTTTGATACCTAAAGAAGGAAAACCGCAGAGACTAGCCACCTCATATCGTGCAAGATAGTAGATAGGAAAAATGGTGGAATAGATCCTGGCTGATAGGCTAACCGAAGCTATTAATACAGACAACCTGTTTTCTACCTCTCAATACGGCTTTCGTAAGGGAAGGTCGACTGTAGACGCCAAACTTAAAGTGAAGAAAATAGCAGGGGATGCGAACTCTTTTGCCGACGACCTGGCGGATATTGCATCCGACCAGGACCTGGAAATGCTATGGATGAGTTTTGAATTATCTGTAGCGAAAATATATCAATGGCTAAAAACCACTGGCCTGCATCTTAACACACATTAAACGAAGGCGGCATAGTTACCCACTAAAAAAAAGCGGAAGACCGTCCGAAACATCGTTTCAGGCGTAAATGATAGTTTTAGCGTCTTTCTGACAATGTTCTGAAAATAGTCCATGTGTCATTTCCTTTAAAAAAAGGAAATGACACATGGACTATTTTCAGAACATTAGAGAACTCGAGGAAGACATTCTACATCTACACAAGACACAAGCTACATCTACTAAATTACCTGTTAGATTCAGGGACGCAGCGTCAGGGAAAGAAAGCGTTTGATAAAGTCACTCGAGAATCGAATAATAAGAGTAACAAATTATGGAGCATAATCACTGCTGTTCGGATGTGGATCACCTGAGATTAAAGATGTGAAAAGATTTATTTAACACGTTAAAATATAAAGCAAGTGAACGAATGGTGATTCTAAATATTGCTATGGCACAAAATGGCAGACGTCCTAAGTTAAAGTTTCGATTTTCGTTAAAATATAGCTCAAAAAATGCTATACATCGAAAGAAAAATCCTGCGTTCAATAACTAGCTTATATCTAAAACAAATTTGTAAAGTTGGAAATAAATCGATGCAATCACTTAAATAAGATTTTCACTTTAAAATTACATCTAGTCATCCTAACCTAACCATCTAGTCTTTACATGGTCCATATTGTATATTTTCGAAAAGGTTGTAACCTCCAAAATATCCAGTTGGTGCTGCCGACAAAGCATTTTTTCTTCCCGGGTGCGTACTCTATCTGGACTGCATACTTTACCGCCACATATAGATGGTTGTTTGGCCCACTTTGTATCCCACAGTCTCAAACATTTGTAATATAAGCTCGGAACCTTCGTTGTAGGCGCAGCGTGTTCAACACTTTTTAGTGCGCTCAGTATAAGTGTTCGATAGATTTTCCTTATGAATTGATTAGAACTCTCATTGTTATTAACAGTGCCTGGTATAGACATGGTATATTGGATTCATAGCATTCAAAACATCTTCAACTAGAGCCTTGTACTTATGTTTATAAGAAGTAAGATCGCTGCTCGCGGAAGCGCGCTGCCAAGCGCACCACAATTCTTTGTTGCGTTGCGGATGTTTACCTGTTGAACTGTAATGGTAATATGTGGCCCATATCGCGTTTCACATTTTGTCTATTGAGTCACAATTTCGCCATATCGCTAAACTATAATAAACAATAATAGTCAATTTATCAATCACTTTGGCAGTCAGTTAATCTTTTCCCATTCTTTTCTGCACGTGCCCCTTTGCACTCCTTTCACTGATGTAAATATATCTTAATGGTACATAATATATAACTCACAAAAACTAGTAGAAAGGGACGGCTTTAGCCCCTTTCGCAAGTTCCGTACTATACTTGCTCCTAATGGAGCATACTTCAAACGCCTGTAACTCCCTCAATTTCAATAGGCTTAACATCAAATGTTGAGGAAATATTCTCCATATGTTGTACATAGAGAAAACATCAAAACCCAAAAAATGTTTTTTGAACTTTCTAACACAGCATGACTCCTTAAGCTATACATTTAAAGATATATCTTACCGGCGTAACGTTAACAGTAGCTACTGAAAATGACATCAGTATGATGCAGAATGTAAAAATTTCCCGTGAGAATTTGCGACCTTTAAAAAACCATGCGAATTCATCCATTAGGCCAGTAATTACACATTCTAAACCACCCATCTGAAATAGTTAAATGAGTTCAAGTTATTGTTAAATATTTTATAAACAATAGAGAAATTATATAAAACTTGCATACCGCTGAATCAATTCCCAACATGATCAGCATAAAAAAGAACAACATTGCCCAGAAATGTGATCCTGGTAGTGTAGCTACAGCTTCGGGATAAACTTGAAACACTAAACCAGGACCTATCAAGTAAAACAAGTTCAAGTAAAACATTTGTATAATTTGAAAAAAATACGTTTGTCAAATAAAAGTTTAAAGGTTATCTTTCTCTACTTGAGTTGATTGGTTTCAATAAGAGGCTAATGCATTGGACGCACTT
Organism: Adranes taylori; assembly: GCA_009867245.2. NCBI lineage: Eukaryota > Metazoa > Arthropoda > Insecta > Coleoptera > Staphylinidae > Adranes > Adranes taylori. Next base: position 10,223 of record WYDF02187561.1, on the reverse strand, counting down.
GCCATTTTCAAGCCACAAAGATTACATGGCTTATATAAATTTTAAATAACATCCAATCTAGGTTATCTTCACTCCACCATACTTCTATTGATATTTTCTATTCCATTTTATGGTCCGATTTCCGATAATATTAAACACATCCTTTCCAAAATTAATCAACATTTTGTCATTTCTTTCTCTAATCCCACTAACCCTTAGCATTTATTTTATTCGTAACAAGGATCAAGTTGATCTCTTGCTAAGATATAGTGTCTATGGTCTTGCCCTGGGACACTGGGGTCAAACTGGGAGATCTTTTACCTCTAGAGTAAAGGATCAACTATACATTCTAATCTTACAGTGCACATTAACCACCATAGCACATCTGAACACAATTTTGATCCAGACACAAATTGTAAGATTCTATATTAATCTGACCTAAAATCTGGAAATAATATTTTCCAAAACCTTTTCAGATTACTTGATTATCAAATAAATTTTTAAGCGGCTGAATTTTTTAAACAATTATCCTTAAAATTCCTTCAACACCAGCATTAGGTGATACAAATTACATTTCAACGATAAGAAGTGTTCGTTGTCTTAAATTCGCAAGATTCTACTCTATACATTTTAAATAGTTTAATTCTTAAAGGGGATAATGTTTAAACGATTGTGAATCAGTAAATCTACCAATCCTAGCTGAGATTTCATCTAATTTACATTCTAATCTCATTTGTTCTTTCTAAAAATATTAATCTAGTATCTAATTGTATTCTAAAAGTATTAAATTAATTTTCAATGGAAATATAAGAAAGATTATACTAATAAAAATTCTGATATACGACCAGGTGCTTAGCTAAGTAACCTAACACGTGCAGTCCAAATCTTTCGGGTGTTTCTGTGTGTACGAGCTCTGCCAAAAGATTGCAAACTTGCAGCTGCGGAAAAAAACTCTATCTTTTTCGAGAATTTGAAGAAAGATAGAAAATAGGCATTTCATTAGTAAAACAAAGGTATACTGAAATTGTCAAGCCACAAAGATATATAAGACATCATTTTTGGGGGCAGGATAACCAGATATTATTAGCTTTTCTAATATCAAACAGCTCGAAAAAGATTTCAGTAATTAAAAAAGCTCTTAAAATCATCGCTTTCGAAATGTCAAATGTATCAATGTAAGTTAAATTTTTATTATTTTATTTTGAGTAAAGAAATTGTTCAATGCAATTAAGTTTCATTTACTATTAGAAGCTAACAAAATAACTCTCACTTAAATGTTAATTAATTGTTTCCATGTTTACGTACAAAAGATGAAATTGTTCGTTGAAAACTACATCTTTTCGCGAGGTTATTAAACCATAAGTGTACTTTATTCTATTAATTTGTTAGTCAACTAATTCCTGTATAAATACTCTCATTTTTTTTAATAACATTTCTTTAAGTTATTGGGTAGTTTTTATATTTTTTTCCGGATTCGCGGAAAATTACGATGTATCCGTATTCGTATTTTTGTCAACAGAATAAATTGAAATCGATATATATTTTATTTAATTACCAAATTCATAAATCCTCTATACTTATTATTTATGTAATAATAAATAGTTTGTTGATAATAGGGATTTAAAACTTAATGGTGTTTCATTTGTTTATTGTTACGTATGTTAACGCTTATTCAGTTCGCGGGGTGTAGTTGCTTATTTAAAATTGATGCTCAGTTCTAAACAGGTAAAAGCGTCTTCAGTTTCATGTTTAATATCTGTGTTCATCACCATATGAATTAATCCCCTTAATAAATAATAAACTGTTTTATGCAGTTACGCCCAATTTAGTCAGTAAATCCTCGCTCTACACTTCGAGTTCTACATCGCTCTACATCCTCGCTCGCACTTTGAGTTCCAAATGAAGTAGGTGAGTTGTTACTAAGAAAAGCTAGCTTAGTTCCATGTCACATTTTTAACCATGACAATATTCTTGCTACATGTCGTTTTTCCTTTCAAGTCTATGATTAGATTCTGGAGCAGTTGCCCTGCCGAGTACTAATTTACCTAAGTATTACCCATTTATTTGGACACCCTATTTTTAATATAAAAACTATCTAATTATTATTAGTAACTTCGTTTGTTACTAACATTCTATGGATTTAGCTAAATTGATATAAATATTATTAGCAAATTTCAATGGCTATCGCTTTGCCCACATGGGCCAGTGCACTTGAAATTGCACAGGCCTGCATTTTTTCGGTTGTACCATGTTTTTCAAGTTTTGATGATGGATTGTTATGTATGATTGTGCGCTGAATCCAAAAATGACCTTAGTTTCTTTCCATCACGTTAGAATTTTTTGCAAATTGTAATTTATCAAAATGTGTTAGATATCGAAAAAAAAATCACAAATATAAAACGTTTATGATGAAAACGAATCGTTGACATCACAGATCCGCAGATGGCAGCACTTTCGTCATTAAACGTGTTTGTGTCGGCGGATATACGCTAAAAAGCAAACACACAATGTTCAAAATGTCGTCAAGAGGCTGTAAAAGTCTGCAGATTCCTTTTGTTACATTTGTGTTGAGTTAATGGTGTCAAGTCAAAAAAGACATATAACATCGTTCGTGCGGCAAGTGTATCTCGCGTATTTCGGTGTAAAAGTAGGAGACCAAAACAATTGGGCACCCCACTATGTTTACTATACGTGTGTTGAAGGACTGCGACGGTAGTCAAAGGGTGAACAACATTGTTTCAGATTTAGAGTTCGAATGCTCTAGCGAGAGTCACAAAATCATAGTGATGTTTGTTCCCTTTGTTCAACTGGTGTTCACGGTTTCAATGTAAAGAATAAAAAGGACATCGTCTATCCAAATCTCCCATCGGCTTTACGTCCTGTCTTTCATGATCCAGATATACCAGTGCCTACGCAACCAGAACATTTACCTCAAGTACATGTTTCAGAAATTGAATCAAGTGAAGAAACCGAAAATAATGAATTGGAGTACGAACCTGGCAATTCTGTTCCACAACCATTTACACAAACTGAATTGAACGATTTGATTCGCGACTTACTTCTGACCAAAGACGCTTCATAATTACTTGGTTTATGGCTTAAAGATAATAATTTGCTCGCAGCTGGCATTTGATTTTCCTGGTTCAGGTACAGAGAAAAGATTTTATTCCATACTTTTCGGAAGAAGGAGGCTTAGTATTCTGCAATGATGTGCATGGATTGTTTAAGACATTCAACAATCCGTACGAAAGTACTGAATGGAAACTATTCATCGATTCGTCGAAACGAAGCCTTAAAGTTGTCCTACTTCACAACGGAAACAGGTATGCATCAATACTCATAGGGCATTCTGTATACTTACAAGAACATTATGACAAGTTACAATTTGTTCTCCAGGAAATTAAGTACGATGATCATAACGGATCATGTGTGGTGATCACAAAGTAATATCGATGATCCGAAAGTTTGGATACTACGAGCGTGCTTGGTACCTGGAGTAAAATATGTGCTCCAAGAACCTCCCATAGAGTCGACGAAACTTCTCCTTCCACCTCTACATATTAAACTAGGCTAGATGAAGTAAATTGTGAAAGCCTTAGCAAAAGATAGTAAATGTTTCCAGTATATTTGTAACAAATTTCCACCCTTGTCAACCACTAAAAGAGGGTCCGGTCTTTACAGGTCCGGTGAAAGATGTAAATTTTCCAAAAGAAACGGAAGTTGTTGAGAAAGAAGCCTGGGTCGCCTTTAAAGGCGTAGTAACCAAGTTTCTGGGCAACAAGAAGGATCCGAATTTTAAATCTATCGTTGAGACTATGCTGGCAGAAGTACCAAAATTTTGCGCTGTTACATGAGTTTGAAGGTTCATTTCCTACATTCACATTTGGACTAGTTTCCTGAGAATCTGGGCGCTGTTAGTGAAGGGATGGGTGAGAGATTCCATCAGGACATCAAAGAAATGGAAAAGCGTTACCAAGGAAGATGGAATACTACAATGATGTTGCACCGAGATGATCTCAGAAGAGCACATTCACGGAAAAGCCTGAAACAGAGTCCAGGTCCAAAGCTTGAAACAGGTCCAAAGAGACTTCAACACAACGACTAAAATCGCGAGTTTTTTATTTTCTATATTCTATTATATTATGTCTATTGTAAGCCGCAAAATAATACTTTTTATACGAAACAAACCTATTTCTCTCCGTCATTGAGTCTCCTATTTGTGATATTTTTCGACATATACTACATTTTGCATTTTGCGATTTGCAAAAAATTCTGAAACAAACTAAGGTCATTTATGGGTCCACTGCACCAAAATACATTGGAATCAATGATAAAAAGTTAAAAAAACAGAACCATCGCAGACTAGTCTGATTTTTCAATAATATTACTTATCGATTCGTTATTAATCTATTTCCATATTTTTTTATGCCATGTAATTTTGTAGCTTGAAAATAGCAAGTACTGCCGAAAATTCATTAGTTTCTTATTGAAAACGATAAACATACGAAGACGAAGATAACCTTTAAACTCTTTTTTAATAATTATAGTCTACGACTCACAATTTTCTAAATACTTTTGTAACAGAAATATCTTAAGGCTTCATTTTTAATTAAAGCAAAAAAAAAAGAAAAGGATATATAAAATACTATGTGAAATAATAAGGTAAAAACATAATCCTAGGAATTATACAGGAACTATGTTCCATTAGGCATTAGACATGTTTGGATAAATATACGGTTTGAAAAATACCGGATATTAAAGCTACCTTTTTGTAGCTCAATTTGAATTTAATTTGAGCTAAATTGCTTCCACATCTAAATCGTTGTATAAAATTTCTGCTCTAGAATGCAAATTATCCATACCTTCAGTAGCAACGTTGCTAATATGTATGCCTTGCTTATGTGACATATATCCCAAATAAGTAAATATCACAAAACCAGAGAAAAAACTAGTGAAAGAATTCACAGCTGTTGTTACAATACAATCCCTAAAATATAAATATTCAATCATACTATTTCTAAATAATAATAAATAATTGTATACCTATAACAATTATTATTAAACGTATTATAACTAGCATAAGACAAATGCACACCGAATCCAGCTCCTACGGAATAAAAAATTTGTACAGCAGCATCTACCCATACCTAAAAAACATATTGATTAATTCGAGAGGACAAATTTATTTTCTTCATTTTATCTTTAAATTTAGTACATAAATCCCATTTATAAGTCTCGAATAGTTTTAAGCAATATTCAAGGCTAATTAATAGCGATGAAACAGCTATCGTACAAATGATAGTTGAAAAGTTTCAAACATGCACCATTTGTTCCAATAAGTTCGGATTCTAAGCCCATTTATTATATTGCCCTCTAAATATAAAGTGCCGTATTTACAAAATCTTACATGTGAAGTTATGAAGACCGTACTGTTTATAAACAGTTCTAAGGATTTATGTAATAAATTCTTGAAGTGTAAATAGCGCTGCTGTTTTACCATTTATAAAATAATGCTTTTTTAAAATTAATACAGTCCTTCATTTTTGGACGACCGCATACGCTTCTTTCGCTACTGAAAAATTTACATGATCAATAAAAATTCAGTTGTAATTCAAAGTTCTAAAATATATTGTATTTGTGATGAAATTCTTGTACAACTACAATAATTAATGTAGTTGTGTCATTAAACGACGATACGCATCCATATGATTAGATATAAAATGCTAGTATGCGGCACTCGTATACGAACAAAGAGAAACCAGTGGTGTTAGTCACGACGAGGCTCCATACTCCGTTTCATATGTTTTCAATTGTGCAATTAGTTGCTTTGAATACCGCTAATATCATTAAAAATGATTTCTCTACAATAAGTAGGGTAGTAATCATTTATTGAATTAATCTTGTAGAAACAGATCGTTAAAATCAGATCTATTGTAGGAATTAATTCAAAATTAACGCAAAACATCTTGCATATGTGGACCAACAGACTTTTAACATATATAGAAGATTTAATAAAAATAATATTTATCCAATGTAATAGGTTGAGATAAATAGTTATGTGTATTCAGTTACGCACCTACAATGACGTTCTGAAAAATAAAGGTGTTAATAAAGCTTAATACCTTATGGCAGAAATTACCATCCACCCGCGGTGCATGGGCCTTTTTTTGCTAACTCTTAGTCTCATATTTGTTACACATTTTCGAAGATGGCCTACTTATTCTAAATAATATATATGGGTAGTTGTTTGTCTTCAGGGTTAACGCTTCGCCAAAGCCACATCTGGCATTGTTGAGGCTTAGAGAAAGTCTGAAATCTTCCACGCGAGATATAACCCTGAAGAAAAACAACTATCAGATTCATTATCAGATTACACTAACGGAAATTTCAAATTTCAATATATATATATATATATATATATATATATATATAATTATAACCCCGGAGGACTCGATAAAATTGGGAAATCAATGGAGGCAAAACAAACGGCGCTCTGTGTGTTTTTTTTTGACATAGAGGAAGTTTTTGATAACAGTTCGTATGAAACTATAGAAAAAAGATCATAAAATAAAGGTTTTTCTGAGCCGATAATGGCGTAGATCATTGCGTAAATGTTGCATAACCGAAAGATACGTGCACGCTTAGGGCAGTAAACTATACGTGTCACTACTGCTCTGGTTTATTGTAGTTCGCAATCCTTAATAAAAAATTGTCATCAAGTATAAGTGTAGGCAGATGACATCTAGTTGTGCCATTCACAAGGAGAAAGAAATTTGATTTATAAGTCTCAACCTGATTTAGCAGTCTCAACAAAAATTGAGCTTTGCGAGGCATATAGATCAATCAGCTTAACTATGTGTTTTCTGAATGGATTGGAGAAAGTGTTGAAACACTTTCTCCCTTTCTCCCAATTTGCTTACCAAAAGGCCAAATTAACAAATTTGGTCTCACATAGTCTACTACAGCATTTACCCACCAATGGGACACGCTTCCTTTGGGAGGCATAAAGAGATCGTAGAGGCATGGACAAGGCGTTTGCATTGTCGAAAGAAAAATCCATTTAACTACGTAAATTCCACTTACTGATTCATTTCTTAACTTCACTCATTCATTCAATCCCTAATTCACCCAGTCGATCGTTGTTCCCAACATGTCCAGACGCGACGACCTTTCGATCTCACGTTAGGTTAGGTTAGGTTAGGAGTGTGAGGTTAGGAGGATGAAAATATATAACTATAACCCGGCAAGGTTCGATGCAAAAAAGTTTGGGGAACTCTGCACTAGTGGGTAAAATTGAGAAATCAATGCAAACAGATCCAACGGCACTCTGTGAGCTTTTTGACATAGAAGTGGTTTTTATAACACTTCATATGAAACTAGAGAAAGCATCACACAATAAGGGATTCTCTGAGCCGATGATTGCGTAGATCATTGCGTAGATGATGCAAAACCGGAAGGTACATGCACGCTGAGGACAGAAAACTATAAGTGTGAGCAAACTGTAAGTGACTTTATTGTAGTAGACGATCTAATGCACATTTTAACATAAACAGGCCATACAGTATAAGGGTATGACCTAGATTTGATACAGCAAGGTCAGTATGACACAATATTGTCATCTATAATCCAGAGGGCCTTTAGCACCACAACCAAATCGTGTAGAGGACCACCACAAAATCGGCTAAGCATCAACCCCAATGAAGTGTCGGTTGTGTAATTCACAAGGAGAAAGAAACTTGATTTAAAAGTATTGGCTTTGAATGGCCACCTCAACAAAACTGGTCATAGAGCAAGTAAAACGGATTCCGAGCAAAATGCAAGAAAGCAGGGCAGAACTGAGGAAATAAAGAGCTTTAAATCAACTCCCAAATGGAGTTTCCTCTGCATTAAGAGAAATGGCTTGTGTATGAGAATACGCACCAAATTTGTTAAAAAAATTATTGGTAATATGGATGAAGTTTCTTTCATGTTTGATGTGCCTTTTAAATGACTTTTCCCCACAGTTACCATCAAAACAAGTGGACATGAAAAAAACCACTACACAGCTACTGATACCAAGCTACCTCCCATATTAGTTTTCAAAAGGAAAACCTTGCCAAAGGAAAAGATTCCCGGAGTGCTTGCCCAAGTTGAATGAAAGGGCTGGATAAATCAAGAAGGGATGAAAATGTGGTTTGATAAGAAGAATGGTTTGATAGAAGGTTTGATAGAAGAATGGATTTGGATCAATAAACCTAGAGAACTCCACCGGAAGACAGCTTCACAAGTTTTTGATCAGTTTAGGGCACACCTAACAGGGGAAACAAAAAAGTAAGCAGCATTCTCAAAAACTAAACTGGCTGTAATTCTCAGCGGCTTTAAAAGCCAACTGCAGCCCCTGTATGTCTCTATTAACAAGCTGCCTCCTATATTAATTTTCAAAAGGGAAACCTTGACAAAGGATAAGATTCCCGGAGTACTTGTCCAAGTTCAATGAAAGGCCTGGATAAATCAAGAAGTGATGAAAATGTGGTATGATAATATTTTTATTAAAAGGCCCTGAGAACTCCACAGGAACTCAGCTTTGGTAGTTTATGTTCTGTTCAGGACAGATCTAATAGAGGAGACAAAAAAGCAAGCAGCAACGTTAAAAGCCAAACTTGTCGAAATTACTCGTGGCCTTATAAGCCAATTACAGCCCCTGGATGTCTCTATTAACAAAACATTCACTGATGATAGAAGAATGGAATTGGTGGATGCAAGGAGCTGTTTCAAATCTGACACCTACCGGAAGTGTCAGAACCAACAATAGAAACAAGTGGTCAGTAGGTCCTTACAGCCTGAAATGACAATGATGATGAAGTGATGGATGTTGCTGATGATAGTGATGTTAGAGGACTTAGCTTGCTGATGAGTTTACAGATTATTATAATGAATAATATTACAAGTTTGAAGCTTATTTCAATGAATAAAACTGTTGAATACATTATTTCCTGTAGATAGAGTTTCTAAAATATAAGGGATCTTCACACACTGGGGGTCGCTATATACAGAAATAGATGCATGGTTTAGATCCATATTGAAAACTTCTTATAAGAGCAATTTAAATGATTGTTTATAAGAATGATTGAAGGTGGCGCTAGTTGGACGTCTTTAGTATAGATATACCAATGAAAGTGTTTTTATATTTCTATGAAAAGGTCACTAATTCGCTGGTTTGCATCAAAATGTGGAATATCATCCTATACGTTTTTATTTTTCCCAAAAATTATTGCAGAACCTGGGCATCAATAAATTTCAATTAAATCAACATTCAAGGTAGATTTATTTGTAATTATTATTTTAACGCAACAATAATTTGTAATGGATAAGAGAAAACTTCTTTATAAAATTATTAGAGTGTTATTAAACCGTTTTTATGTGAGCTTAAAATAGCTTTTCACGTTATGAGTCACATCAAATCTAAAAGATACTAAAAGTCCTTCAGACTTGAGTAACAAATCTGCCCGAGCTTTTAATGTATTCGATACACGCTTATTGACATATGTGAAACGTGGAATGTATAGATACACATACACAATCTGAAGAAGTAAAAAAATATAACTTTCTAGCAGAAAAGTTGTAAAGTTCACTGATTGAATAAAAAATGATACACCATCACACACAAAAGTCATAAACATGTGAATGAAAACTTTCAACAAGTTTGTGCTTTTTAGCAATGCTTTTCCTCCTCTTCTTTTTTATGCAAACTGAAACTTTGATCAAAAAGAAACAGTAAAAATATAGGAAGCAAAATGTGATGATCAATCAATTTAAATTGAATGAAATAAAAATCTGGAACATTTTTTATACAATGCATTAAAGGAAAGTTAAATGTCGTATCTTTGTCTCTATTAAGTTCTTTTACGATCTTAATAGAGACATCGTTTTGTAATTTTTCTGAGAATAATTTGTTTGTCCTCCTATTTTTCTACTGAAGAGAAATGCAGCCTAACTTTAAATAAGTGCTTTAGTTAAAACACAATAAAAGTTAAAATTAAGTACTTGCTGCTAATATAGATCAAATTATTTTTTATTGATAAGCAGAACCCAGTACTGTTTCGTAAGTTGCTCTATTTCTGGCAAGTGATGGTACGCTCTTATCAGGCATTTTTGTTACGGAACCAGAGGCACAGGTAGAGATTTTGCCTGGTCGTTGATAAGGAGAATTTTCGCGCTCCTCGACAGTATATGAGAACCTTAAGGACAGCCATTGATGTTTTTCT
>WYDF02187450.1:0-21797 GCA_009867245.2 Adranes taylori | reverse complement strand
ATCAGAAAACTTAATAATACAGCTAATTCAGTCTTACGTAAGAAATAGGAAGAGCTATGTGGAACATGAAGGAGTAACGTCGTATTCGTTCAGTGAAACCACTGGAGTTCCACAAGGGAGTAATTTAGGACCTCTTCTGTTCACTGTGTTTATCAATGACTTGAGTAAAAACCTTAAATCGCCGCACTTGTAGTTTGCAGATGATCTCGAAATATTTAGAATTATAAAAAGCAAAGAGGACGCCATGGAGCTTCAGCAGGATCTGGGGGCACTGCACAAATGGATTATTAATAATTAATTGTCTCTTAATGTAAGGAAATGCAAATGGAAATGAAGCCATACTATCATACGTTCATTTTGGGTATAACTTGTGATAAAGAATTAAACTTTAAGAGCCATATAATAAAGACGTGTAGTGAAGCCTTAAGACTGAGGATTTATATTTAGAAATTGTAAAAAGTTCAAATAGAATTAGAGCTTATCCTATTGATTGGTAAAATCTAAATTAGACTACAGTTCTGTAGTATTCAATCCATTATGAAATAAGAATACAGATCAATTAGAAAGAATTCATAAGAAAATGTTAAGATACCTGTATTATATCAAACATAAAAGATTTCCAGTTAGAGCTTATCCTACTTGATTGGTAAAATCTAAATTGGACTACTGTTCTGTAGTTTTCAATCCATTATATAATAAGTATACAGATCCAAAATAAAGAAATCATAAGAAAATGTTAAGATAACTGTATTATATCAAACTAAAAGATTTCCAGTTAGAGCTTATCCTACTTCAGAATTATTGAGGGAGTTCGACATCTTATCCTTAAAACAAAGTTGTACGCTTAGTGGTGTGCGATTTATCTACAAACTATTAAGTAATCAAGTTAATGATATAAACCTCTTATCGAAATTATTTTTTTCTGCACCTAGACTTAACACAAGAAATTCAAAGTATTTTGATATCGAAACGCATAGGACAGGACAAACTATATGGATGTATTCACCAATTGCAACTATGTGCAGGAACTTCAACAACTATGTGACATTTGACGTATATAACATGATTTTAAAAACCTTTTCACGACATGTAATCAGTAGGCTTAAGTTAGTTTTAGTAGCTTGACTAATTATATATTACTAATTTTCCTGTAATAAGTACAAGTATTTTTCTTTTATTTGTATTGTTGGAATAAATAACTTCTTCAGTTCTGTGTCCGTCAAGAAACGAAGATGATCTGACAAATTTGTACCTATATAATAAAATAAAAAGGAGTAATACAAATAGCTAAAATGATGAAATCTCAATAGAGACTGATTTCATATATATCCTCCTACCTGATTACGCACTTTACCCACCGCGTCATTTTGATGCGGTCGCCGCTTGTAGGAATACATAAATAAAGCAAGTAGTCTGGACAATTGGAAAACGTAAATATTTTCCATAGATGTGATTAGTGCTACGTAACGTCAAAGTCAAAGAGTCAAATGATTCCATGCTTCAGAAATAAGTACATTTTGAACTGTTAAATCTGAACGGGCAGACGACGTCAAAATGACTCGTCCAGCGCTTCGTGTGTTAGAAAACAAATACTAATTAAGTGTATTTTTTCTTTGGTGTTAAAGGGATTCATTGTGTAAAAGTGTCCCATGAATCCCAATATTTGTTTTTGTACTAATTTCATTTTTATTAAATAACCCACTTTTTCAACATTTTTAATGCATTCTAGGTCGACGAAAGGCTAGAGAACAACTTGGCTTATCATTTTCAAAACCAATTCATCTGTTTGCTCCGATTCAAATTTTATCGTGGTTGAATTTTTACGATCTATGTTTTGAAGACATCGCCAATGAATTTAAAATTATTGCGAACAGCGATATGGTAGGATATTTTCTTTTTATTTATTTAATCAATGTATATGCTTTTCCTTTGTTTATCACCAGAAAACAAAGGTTTCAATTTTTTGATGTGTTTCTTTTAATAGTATACATATTAAAATTTGGAACTTGGGAGAGAAAATTAGCAGGATTGCCGCGCAAAAGTGATACACAAAATGATTAAACGTTAGTGATTTTTCATGTACTGGTGTTCCAATTAGATTGACTTCCGGCCATATCTCAAGAACCGTTTACAGTACGGCTTTAGGGAAACATTTTCAATGACTTAAGTAGCCAAGAGAAAATCCTGGGAATTATTTAGAGAATTGTAAGAACGGCCGCTATATGGCGTATGTAAGCCCTAAAAAGTAAAATGCGTATTTTATACGAAATTTACCAAGGTAAAGTTTTGTAAAAATATGAAAATTAAAATGTTCAGAAAAATTGGCATACTTATGCCTGAAATCATTTTTTTTTAATATATCATTTTAGAGATGAAGTGGAGTGGGAACGATGATTTGAACAAACGCTTGTAAGTCCTGGTCTGCTAAACCGAGTTTTGCAAGCGTGGTCTTGTTGAAAACTGGTCTTCTTCGCCAATATAATTTTCATAATTCATTAGGTAAGTTAATCATTTCGAAAACTACCTTCTGATTACATGAAACGCCCAATTTGCGTAAAACGCCAGGCAAGATAAATGGATCATTTATGACATAGGTGATGTGATGGCCGTTATCAGTACCCTCTGTTTCAGTAACATCATTGTCTAACGACGTGAGTACTTCTTGTTTAAACTAAGCTGAAAATCGTCTATATAATTTACATATGTAAAACAGTACAGAGCCCTAACAACGCAGGTGGTAGTTAAACGAAATGACATCTTAAGTGAGATAAACCATTATAAGGTGTTAACCATATCAGTAATCGAGTATTTTATAAAAAAAGAATTTAACAATCAGTCTCTTCTTATTAACTTTTTTTATGGTTATCGTCTTATAATGGTTTATCTCACTTAACATGTCATTTCGTCTAACTACCATCTACGTTTGTAGAACTCTGTAATTGTTACATATGTAAATTATATAGAGGATTTTCAAATTAGCATAAACAAGCCAGCGAGGTGCAGTTACTCATCCTCGTTAGACAATGATGCTACTGGAATAGAGTGAACTGATGACATCTATGCCAGAAATGGTGCATCTGCCCTGCTTGGTTTTTTTTTCCATCTAATTGGGTGTTTCGTGTAATCACAATGCAGTTTTCGAAATGATTAACTTAGTTAATGGATAATAAATAGTTATTGACGGCTTAAAGTAATACTATCATACATTCATTATTCAATAATATTTATAAACTGAAACTAATCAAATAAGTAACGTGCATGCCAAAGGGCGCTGTTTAATTTTTTTAATATTGTTTTTTTCTAGAATATATTAAATGGAAGTATACTGGTTTTACCTCGGTTTCTAAGAGTTTCTCCACGGATTCCAGGACTGGTAATTCCACGGATTACCACGTGTAAATGTTATGCTTCATCAAGTAATGCTTTCTAAAACCGTACTGTAAACAGTTCTTGAGATATGGTCGAGATCTATTCTAATGGGACACCCTCGGTACAATCTTATATAGATTATATTTTTTGTCTTACTCTATTACGATAATATACAAAATTACAAAGAAATGTATCTGTTCATTGAGAATCGTACAAAATCATGGATTAAGGTTTCCACAAGGGTTTGTTTTGAGTTCCTTTCTTTCTATTGCATTTATCTTCAATAAAAACATTTCTTACAATTTACAGACAATTAATTCAAATACTTTATTTTGTTAAATGGTGCCGGTTATTTTTATAATAGCGAATAAATTAGAAAAATTATGATCATTCCAACGATTGAAATTACGACTTTTTGGAATTGGAACGAAGAGATGGTGGATTTTTATTATTTACTTACGAATCTCATATTTTTGAAACGCACTAAGACATAAATTATAAATTTGATAGGAACATTAAAAAACTATTTTTTGTCCTTTAGACATTCTGAAGTATTTCAATTTAATTAAAACATGGTATTTCAGTGGTGGGATCTAAAGCCGTGTACAATGTCTAAGTTTTCTGTGATCTATGTAACACAGTAACAACAAAGATCAGAGTACTAATTTTTGTGGGACGCCGCTACGAATTTTGTATATCGAGGAATAGCTACCCTCGACGACGCAAACTTGGTTATTATCAAGTATACTATCTTTCATTTCCATGGCATTCAATATGCATTTCTTGGCATTTTGTCGAATGCTTCTCGAAGTTCAAGTACATGACGTCGAAAGGTTAAAATCTATCCGTGTATTCGTCCAGCGCTAAAAGTACATTACTTGTGGTAATCGCCTTTTGAGCTGTGCACGCCGTGACACTTCAAATATAGCGTTTAGAAGTGAAACTAGTGGCATCCTCGTCGATAAATATATCTTCTCCATGCGTTTGCAGAGTAGTGGTGTTAGGTAATCGGTTTGTAGTTTGTTGCTTTTGTTTTAACTGCCGCTTTAAAAGCTACACCTCGGGCACTGCATAACCTGTTAGCGAATGAATGCCAACCTTAGACTAGAAGCAGCAAATCACACTTGCAACATTTTTAAGAAATGTGTCTGGTACGCTGAAATGTGGACATTGCGTATTCTTTAGAGTTGTACATCAATTGGATCAGTACATCTTGTCACTGATGACAAGATTATACTTATCAGTAAATACCTTTAGCAAAATGAGAAAATTCAACCTAAATAAACCAATGGCGACGCTTATTAATTTCTTGTCGCATATAAATATCAGACCGAGTATTGTTGGATTATTATGTGCACTATATTGTACTGGGCCCAATCTGTTATAGAATTTATCTTATTAAAGCAGGATCGTAATTTTATCTTTGGACTACTAGACTACTTTTTATTTTATTCGGTTTGTAACATAAAAAATGCGTGAGATAATACATTATTGGGTTAGAAATTCGCTGATCTTATTATTATAATAAAGTACGTAAACACAAAAATGATCTATGCAAAAACATGGTAAAATAATTTGTTTATGGTTCAATATTTTTATGTATGAGTCGACTCGCGATTTTAATTTGACGTACAATGTATAGCTTCTATTTTGGAGATTCTTCTCTCTGTTGTCTCGGTGGTGTGGATGGTGTTAGTACATCTAACAGCATGCTTGGTGTACATGTACAACGTAGCTTGAATGGCCTGTCTGGTGTTGCGTCTCTGTCATCTCTGTTGGTGTGAGATTGACATTTGGCGTCCCTCTTCCTGTGGCGCTCACCTTGTTTTATTGACGAAGTAGTTGTCAAGGAAGGATTATGCAATCTGGAGGTGAATGACTGAAATAAGAAGGGAGTGAGAACGGAAGATTCAACAGAAATAATGAATGTAGTATGTATACTTAACCTGATGTTTGTAGAATTTTACTGCTGACTGGTGTGAATTTAATTTAAATAAAAATTAGCGACTTGTTGGTGGCGCTTACTAAGAACAAAATCAGATTCAGAGTGCTAATTCTGCTCGTTATTCAAGAATAAGTTTGGTACTTAATGAAAAATTATTCTAGTTGAAACGTGCGAATTTGTTCACTCACCTAGTACAAGGAAACAACTAGTGCAAGGCCCCAAATGCGTCTAATTAACGCTGGCTTTGGTGGGTCCTTTCATATGAAAATAGCTGAGCAGAAGCGAGTTTAGGTGGCGCGGTGGCACTTACGTAGTAGCCGGCGTCACTTCGTAGTAGAAGAAAACTTCTGCTGGAAAATGTTAGGTAGGTTCGAATTTTGACCAAAATCTTGGGAGCATTACATCAAACCCCTTTTGCAAAAATTTGTAGAACTATCATCCAGTGAGTGAAGGCTTTGTCTGTCGAAAACAAGGGTGAGAAACATAACTGCTCGTTGAAAATGGTTGTGGAAATATACGTGGAAAGTCATAAAACTTTTTCATTTAAAAATCATAATAACTTTAGCAAATATACCAAATGCGGAAATATCCTATCGGTGTAATAAATATACATGTATAACTAGGACAAAACATTCCGACATGCTCATAAAAAATTAGTCATGCCGTATACATTTGCGGTAAAAGCTCTTATACAGGAGCACGCTTTGGCATTTAGCGCGCGAAATGCGGCATCATTTGAATATGGTTTTTATGCGAGACTGCAATGTATATATGGCTTTATAAATGTCTGTAAATAATACTTTCGTGTGCATTTGAATATTATATTATACGGGCGGCATTTATTTGATGGTTTTTCGCGCCGTATGAGACTTTAAGCGAACAAAATTTTTATTTCCCAATTTATAGTTATATTATTTGTTAATTAATCGTTATTACATAGATTTTTGTTGATTGCTTAAATTATATGTGAAGAATTGGATTAAATTTGATTAGTCAATTTATATTAAATTAGAGGATTACTCATTGTATTCATTAATTTAGAGGATTACTTACCCATTAATGAATTAATTGAATTAATGGGATATGTTAATCCAATATGAAATACTATGATGACTATCAAGTATTCTATGATGAAAGGCCCAATATTATAATGAAATCGAGTATTGAGGAAATATTGAGTAAATATTCTGTTTATACGTTTTGTTTGCGTCCACTTTATTTCAGATACGTTAAAATCACCAATGCAATAAAATGTTATTCCATCTTTCAGTATATATTTCTCTAACGTTTAATGCTTTGCTTGTTTTATCACGTACATTTTCAATATAAATTTTTATTATAATTTTGTTGGTTCGAAGTACATGTACTTTGAGAAACATATAACAGTATGAGGTATGTCAGGATTTAGGCATATTTCGTACATCATAATAAAATAAGATGCGGAAGCAGTTTGCATAGAGCAAATGGGTTGAGCTTTATGAATATGGAGGCAATATTTGGAGAACATGATTTTCACTAGTGAATATAATTTTGTACATTAGTTTTAATTTAACTGTGGAAATTCTTTTCTTAGCTTATGGATCATCACAAATTGCAATCATCTACGGAATTAGAAGTGTTTGAACTATTGAACATGACAGATATTAGCACAACATATGTCAGACATTGTCCGAATGCGTTTGGGATTTCTTTTACGCATAAATTAGGTTATAAGATTACGTATAGTGGTGATACAATGCCCTGTGATAGTTTAGTAGAATTAGGTAAAATATATATTTATTTATTTTTTAAATGCAATATGTTTATTATTTTTTGTTATTGAAAATTAATTTTAAAACTTACTATTTTTTTTGACGTTATCATAATTTGACTAAAATGATAACTTATTATTTAATAAATCGTTAGGCTTCCTGGAAATACAAATTTCTAAAATGATCCGCATTCCTAAATATTACTATTATTAAGAACCATAACAATCAACTTGTTGCTGATAAGTCTGTCGGTTACACTTGATAGCATCATTAGCGGGTTAGATTGATATTTTTATACGTTTGCATAGATATGAGCTTATCAAATTTGTTTGTAATTCATTTTTTCCACTAGCACACACTATACTATCTGGGAGCGCGTTCCCACAGTTCACCATCCTGTCTGAACTGACGAACTTGTATTCTTTGTGCATCTTTCTGTCTGTAGCTTCATTATGTTGCCAAGATGAGTGTCCGAGCTACACACGAACACTGTTCGAAATGTCGGAAAGTTTGCACGGGTAGTGTACCGAAAGACTTATGAGTTTCTGTAATGTCGCCGCGAGATTTTCTGTTTCCGTGTGTATCTAGGCTCAGACTTCTACGCGTATTTTCATAATTCAGATGTCAAAGTGCCCTGATCTTAGTGATGTTTCGCTGTACATGCCAACTGATGTTATTTATCTTGACTTTGAGAGGGCCTTCGACCGGGCGCCATTTAATCGGTTGTTATACAAAATCAAAATTAATTGAATCAGTAGGAAGTTGTTGACATGGATAGAAAATTTCCTAAAAGGCTAAAGTAATTGTATATCCTTGTAGTCCACACGAATACAGCGTGTTCAAGAATAGGCCTTACGTACGTTATATAAATGGTACCAATATTTGTAGCATTAATATCAGAGAAGGATTTTTATATTAGATCATTTATAGGGTTTGTCTTTTATACTAGATTGTTGTTTGTTTCTCTCATTTCAGGTCGTCCGAAATTCTGACTCCTAGGTCACACTGCTCCCTTACTGATTTTAGAGGTTGTCCATTTAGGTTATATTGTACTTTTGGATCATTTTTCCCAATGTGGATGACCACACATTGTGACACGTTCAGTGTTAAGAGCCATTGCTTTGTCAAGTTTCATATTTTGTATTATGTTCCGGGTTACTCTATTACCATATAGTTTAGTGTCATCTGCATAGTGACTAATTTCAAATTGTACGCTTTTTGACATGTCACTAACGTATAAAGATTCCAATTCAGATCTCTGCGGAACATCCCTGGCAAAATTGTCCTGACTAGACAGACTACCGTTGGCGTTCACTCTAAATGTTTTGCCTTTTAGGAAATTTTCTAACCATGTCAACAACTTCCCACTGATTCAATTAATTTTGATTTTGTATAACAATCGATTAAATGGCGCCTGGTCCAAGGCCCTCTCAAAGTCAAGATATATAACATGTTGACATGTTCCAGCCATGATCTATCTACGCAGTTTAACAAGTTAGTTGTAACAAACCGACCAGGCAGGAAGCCATGTTGAATCTTTATTGTACCTCTAATTTGTAAAAAAATAATAAAACCTACACTTTCACAGTCCCTAATTTGGAAAAGTTAAGTCTAGTGGAACATACGTTTCTTGTTTTTCATACGATTCAAGTTTTACAGTAAACAATAATAATAATTGTTTTATTTGAAGTTTATAGTATTTAATTTTTTTTAAAATTATTTAGTGGGAGTGTTGTCTAGTATTATTATACTTATACTGAAAGTGATCATAAAGTTAGTTAATATTAAAACAAAACTTGAAATCATACCTCCAAAGATTATTTATATTAGTAAACAAATGTTCTTGTCAGTTTATGATTGTATGACCAGTTTATTATCTGTTTTGGAATTGTTTTGTGAATTGTTTGAATATTTTTTCCTATTTTCTTATAAGCCGAGGCATCGCTCAGTTTCTCTGGTAAATTGTACAGTTTTCCTCCTCCGTACAATATAATTTTCCGTCTCAGTTTTCCTCCTATAATTCTTTTTTCCACTTCTGTACTCGATTGGATGAACTTCATATCATTGGGTCTTTTTCTTATATGTGTGTATATTTTGTATATCATACTAATCTGTTGTACAAAAGTCGTATATCTATCATTTTATGCTTTATATTGGAGGTTATACTCATTTCGAACACTTATTTTAAAATTCAGGCAGCAAAATGAAAGAATCGTTTAACTTAACTAAAGAATGTATTGTTATATTTCAGAAATGCATACATGTGATCAAATAAAATATTCGTTCCTTCAAATAATTAAAATAAAATAGTTAACGACATGCAACATAATTGAACAAAATAATGGCGTTCTTACATCAAAAAACTGAATCCTAACGACATAATAAAATTTGTGTACTTACATTAATAGCCGCTGTCCATTACAACTAAAATTTATACTTTACTTTTATAAGGGACGCACAGTGATCTTAATTCAGCCTTTATTTGAAATTATCTTGATCACTATATTTGTTACTAAATAAATTTAACTTGATTTATTCGTGAAAATCATACTTGAAATAACTTCTATGGTCTATAAAAAAGGTCTATAAAAAATAGACCTGTAGAACAATCAAATTTATTCTCAAAAATACTGACTACTATTACCGTGTTACATTTGAGGATTCATACTTACAATTATTTAGTTAATTTATGCGTAACACTTTACTTAGTCATGACTATATTTTTTATTTAATTATTATTTTAATCTTATTTAATTCCTAATTATTATTTTCACTTAACCCCCGTCCCTAGTGACCCGCGTCCGCTGTCCAAATTTACTGTTACCTGTGGTGATCTGTGTCGCGTTTTAATTTGTTGCCTGTTCCCCACTGTAGTTAGCCTGCCCAGATACATTTAATCTACTTACATGTACTTAGTGTACTTATGTGCATATTTTCAATCATAATTTAATTAATTAGCATAGGGTATAAGTATCATTAATATCCAATATTTATTTCCGTATTTTAATCATAACCGAATCTTTGCTAGTTGACCCAATGTCTGTCCACTTGTCTCTAACTTATTTACGCCGTTACATATTTTATCGCGTCTAATTATTTTGAAGTATTTACATTCTTTGTGAGTATAGGAACGTGAACAATTTCCCACGTTACAATATGACATAACTCATTGAATATGACATTGAACTGAGAGACGTTATATTTTCTATGAAACGCAAGTAAGGACATATATGGACTGACTACCAGTGTCATAACTCCAATTGTCATAAAGGGCGACGTATATGACATTTAACAACTACCGGCCTATATCTATATTTTCGATCATTTCTAAATTCATCGAAAGAATTATTTGTAAGAGAATATGTGTATGTGTGTCTTTGGAGGGAAATGACATTTTAAGTGACAAGCAAATTTGTTTTAGAAAAGGCAGGGGAACGTACGATACCATAAGTAATTTCTTTGAGATATCTCTAAATTGTTTCGAAAGGAGTGACCATTCTTTGGCTCTATTTTTGGGCTTATCAAAGGCTTTTGACTGCATCTCTCATGATATTCTCCTCCAAAATCTCACAAAATATGGCTTTGATACTAGTACAATTAAGATAATTCGGTCCTATCTATGCAATCGCTTCCAGTGTATTAAATGCAATGATATTATCTCCGAGAAATGGAAGAAATCACGGAGTCCTCCAAGGGTCAATACTTGGACCTTTCCTTTTTCTTCTTTATATAAATGATCTTCCACAGTATCTCCAAAGCAGTGAGACTAGTTCGTTGCGAACAAGCTTAAAGTAAACCTTGATAAGAGTCAAACATTATTTCTCAGCTTGCTACAACACAACTCAACAGCACATGTGGACTCCGCTAAATTCATTGAAATAAATCTAGACCCCGCTCTAAAGTGGGACAAACATGGGGAAGGATTAGCTATTAAAGAATGCTTATCAAGAAATGTATCTAAATTTTTATCGGCAAATGCCTTACGTAATATTTATTTCACCTTATTCCAGTCCCTTTGATCCTACTCCACATTAGTATGGGATCACTCTACATCCCGACATCACATCTTTGGGCTCCAATGACGTGAGGCTTTAACATTTTGATCGTAAGGTTTTAAACATTTTGACCTTTCCCAGCTTATACATTTTGGAGTGTCATATATATGAAAAATAGTAGCAGTTATGCGATGTAAGCTGACGGCCATAGCTATTGTACACGATTTGCAGATCATATTCGTGTGGACTATCTGAGATTATCAAAATCTCAAAACGGTACAAATTATTGACTGAATTTTTTTTTAACAAGCTACCTAAAAAAATAATGGGGTTCTTGAAGTTTAAGAATATCATAAAAACTGCTTTATTTATTTCAGTTTTTATTGTATTAATGATTTCGTAACATATAGGCATTTCAACGATAAGCTCACTGAGCTGTTGGTGGGGTGCTGAGCTCTCTCCACATGTATGATTACATGAAGTTAATATTATGTTTTATTGTTTTTGTCACTATTTTATATGTGATGCAAGCAATACGTATATTGTATTCTATATGCAAATTCTCTGTGGGCATGGTTTGTTTTTATTACATAAAATTATACGTAAAATGGTTATGCTTGTTGAGCCAGTACTTCCTGTCGCTGATTGTATGTTAGTAATTTTAGATATTAGAACCTGCTTAGCTATTACCACATTAACTTAGCTAACTCCACCACCTGCATTTTCAGTCCACTGTGCTCCATACCACTATATCAGGGAATAGTCTTTACCATTATATTCCACATTATGCTGGCTCCTACCGAATATAATTTGTATTTGGAACTGGATATAATTAATCTTGATCAAGTATCTAATGTTTTAATAGAATTATAGATAAATGATTTCTTATCCAATTGAATCGTTTGTTTCAATTTTCTTTTCAATGTAATTTTTTTCATTAGGTATGAATAGCGATTTATTAATTCATGAAGCAACAATGGAGGATGAACTTGTCCACGAAGCTGTAATCAAAATGCATTCAACGACATCGCAAGCAATTGAAATTGGTCGACGAATGAAGGCCAGACATATATTATTAACGCATTTTAGCCAACGTTATGCGAAACTACCGCGCGATAATCCTCTATTTAATGAAAATATTGCAATTGCTTTCGATAACATGCAGGTCAATAATTGTTTTATTAATTAAAAATCTCAAGTTTACATTGCATGTTTGCTTAAAATTTTTAAAGAAAATATTATTTATAATGGATCGTCCACACTTGAACTTCTCGGAGAGTCGAACTTCGTAACATAGCTTTGTCGGTTAACAATGCTTTGTCGGAAGCAGCAGCCGACAAAGCATTGTTAAATGTTTCGGTTCTCCGAAGTGTTCTAGTTTAGATGGTCAAAAATCCGAATTATCTTCTGACTTTAGTGTCTCATTTTAATTTAACATATATCGATTAAAACTAATAATTGTACTGTACTTTTAGGTGAGATTAGATGAACTTCCACTACTTACCCTCTTATATCCTAGTTTGAAAGTACTCTTCGAAGAGCATGCCGCGGAATTGGAACATAAAGCTGCAAAGCGCCAAATGAGGTTAGAAAAAGCGCAAGAACTATTACGAAGAAGCAGTTTAGGAAACAAATCACCTGCTAGAAACAAAATTTGACGTAAACAATAGTTAACGAAATATGTATTAAATAAAGCATATTTTTATTTGGTTTGCTTTTTTTTGAACTCAATTTGGAATATAATATTCCTGAAATTTAAATATCGTAAACCAAACTAATGAGAGATGACAACTTATATTTGTATTTTGGGTTTTTCCTCCAATATTTTAAATCGGCACTTTTACCTGGTGTCATCTACCTCATCACTCTGTCTGTCTGTCTATCACTGTGGTCTGACTCAAATAAATCTGGCTATATGCACGCTAAAAGAGTATTCCAAATTTGGATAAATTACTTTTAAAATTAACTTTCTACTAAACCATTTTACTAGACTAATTCCATTATATTGGCAATGTAAATTACTAAACGGATCCAAAATCAGCCTATACATAAATATTGAATTTTCAGAAAATAAAAAATTGCGAATTTCCCTATTTTGAATCTAGAAAAAAATTCACTGCACAAATCATGTGCTATTTCGTTCAAATCGCTTCAGTAATTTTCGATTAATCTGGTAGATTATTCTTTATTAATCCCTGTTTCATTTGAGTACACGCACTTTGCAGTAGGTTAAATATAAGAGGCATACTCAGATACAATTCGAAAAAAGTTCAACACATCCTTATTTTTCATATATGTAGTTTGTAGATATACAGTTTATGAAAGATAAAAATTTGTGGACGGTACCGCCACCCCATCTTTCATATACTGGAAGTCAAACGTTTTATTATATTTTGCAGAAAACAAAGGTTGATCTATTTAATTTTGACTATCATTTTTTTTATTTATTTATATAACACAGTACAATAAGTTTGTACATAATGAAAGTAAATACATAAAAAATCTTATAAATTGTCTGTTAAATTCAATTAGCACAATAGTTGTTTAGGTTAATAATCGATTAGCACAGAAATGCATAGTTGTAACCATGCGAGAAAAGCGTATTTAACTTGCATTTAGAATATTTTGTGACCTGTAGTAATATTTCAGATTGAGAACATTAAAATAGTAAACATTACATGTATTCAAACATTTATTTAAATGTCTTCTTAAAACTAATCGGGGAGGGGACGAATTTAGGGGAGGGAGTTCACCAAGTTAAAATCGCTATTTTATTCAAAATTTAAGCTATACTTCAAAATAAAATTCGGGTGTAATAGATCTGTGTGCAATTTGAACCCGTCCGAAAATTATAATTTGCATCCGTCACTGATAACATTTATTAAATTACAGGCGTACCGTCTTATAGAGCTTCTAAAACGTAAAATATTTTTTCCATTAGTTTGCTTCTATCTATTATTGTTTAAGAATTACGCGTATTTATATGTTGACTTTCGATTACCAAGGTAACCAATGGAGAGTTTTTAAGATATTAGGGGCAACATCTTTGGAACCATTACAGGTGGACCCCTTCATGTTTGAATTGTTTTAAAAAGAATCACAAGGGCTATTAAAATTTATAAAAATATACAGGGTGTTATTAAAAAGTTTTTTAACATAAAATTTGTTAGGAATCGAGATATTTAAAGTAGTACAAATTGTTCTACAGGTCCAATTACTCTTCAGCATTCCGTTCCTATTTTTAAAACTCTCTTAAATATTATAGGAACTTTCGATACAAGAAATTTACAAAAATCAGTTGTTTTCGAGAAAACTTTAGAAATTTAAAGGTGACAATGTACCGTTTTATAGCAGTTGGTGCCGTGGGACTAATTTCATTCAACGCATAATACAATGTACTATACGTGTGCAAAATTTCTCCTAGTTTCAAAACCGAAAGTCCGAATAAAAAAGACGCTTTTTCGCCATATTAACTTTAGAAAAAACATGAAAAGAAAAACGTCTGGGCGGGAAAATCGTGTGCACCTGCCTATGAAATTTCATCCGTCGATCCAGTAGTTTAAGAGAAATCTTTGAACATTATAAAGTTTAGTCAAGTGTACTATCTTTTATAGTTCCTGAGATATATCGAAAAGTTTATAAAATTTTAAACCTGGCATAGTCGCTTTCTGTACCACGTGTAGGCTTGGCACTACTTTCATTCGACGCATAATACAAGATATATACGAGCGAAATTTCCTTGTTGCCACTTTTTCCTATGTCCGCATTGCGCAAAATTGAGTACCCTTGGTCTTACACATGTTCCCAAGTTTCATTTATTCAACTTTTATAGGAAGCGAGGACGGCTTTAGATAGCCTATACAATAAAGTTTATTTAAATATCTTTTAGAGCTCCTAAGGTAGCTCGAAAAATTTGTTAAATTTTAAACGTGGCAACGTCGCGCTGGGACTAATTTCATTTAAGCAGAATACAATGTGCTATATGTATGCAAAATTTCAGCCTCCTACTCTGAATAAAAAAATTCTAAACAAAAAATGGTAGATACTGCGGAATCATCATCTACACCTGTCTACTTTATTTCTTGCATATCGGTCTCATGGAGAATGAGAAATTCTTAAACATAAATCCGTACAGACGTACGTATAGTGGGCAATGAAAAATGCAGCCTTCTTTTAAATTTTTCACCAAGAAAAATTATTTTGTCAATTGTTCATCATGCTCTAGTGATCTAATAACTCTAGTGGGGAGGTTGATGTCAGGAAGTTCCATTTAAGGTTTTATTAATCAAACGATATCGTCTTAACCCCTTATTTAATATTGAAATATATGCTGCTACCTGAACGTTTTCGATAATTTAATTATCATCTTCTGAGGTATAGAAACTACAATTACATAACTAAATTAGATTATATATAAAGTAAACAAACAATCTAGAACTACTCACATATGACGTGAGTGCGATTAAACCAAATTGTACATAGTGAGGATAGTTTAGAATTTAAATCATTCAATCGGAAGAATAAATTTAACTAAGGATTTTAACTAGTAAAAAAATTACTGAATTTTATATTGTATAACTGTTCGAATTACGTATAAACGGTTTGCAGTGATTTGAATACAAGAGATGTACTTAGGAAAAATAGAAAAATTCTCAATTAATGAATCCTATAACTTTCATATACCTAAACATGTTATAATCCATACATATATGGTATATGAAACATACAAACTATTTACACATTTGCAATCCTTTGTATAAAGTTTTGAACATGCCTCGTATGTAAAAGAATTTGATAAGATGTTTAACCCAAGTCAATGTCCTTATCTAAAACAATTTGCAAAACCGAGAAGATAAATGCTAACGTAAGTAGCGGTGTCATTTAATAAGTGAAATAAATTAAGAAGTTATTACATACTTTAAAAGTGAAAATAACATTTCATGACTGCTTAAATAAATTCCTTAAATATTTTCGTGGAATAAAATTTGACAGTTGAAAAATGTGGATATAACTGCAACTTCCGGTTTACTTTTATTTAAATGTGTTCCGCGAATATCTACTTATGTTGAACTATAATGTTCATATTTATCAGTTTGAAAATTATGCTAATAATAAAACATGTAATTTAATCTTACTAGAAGTTTATAAACATTTCTTCTGTTTTTGTGCTAGACTAAATTATTTTTGATGACCTTTATTTGATTCGGTTATTAACATCCGGTCAATTGATAGCAGAAAAGTCAACGCATGCGCATAAGTTCATGTTATGTGCAGCTGTATGCGGAGCAGACCTCAGTGTTGTGATAAATAAATATTGCGTTTTGTGTGCATTTTGTAATTTTTTAGAGTGAAAACGCGTCATTAGTGCTCAGATAATGTCGAATAACGTCGCTCCAGATTCGTGGGAATCGCAAGCTGACACGGGATCAGCAACAAACTCGCCCATTCAGGCTACAGATGTGACAGCGAAATTTTCCACGTTGAACGTCAATGCTGTAGAATTTGTGCCTTCGTTCTGTTCAGTTCCCCCCAAATCACAGCCCCCTACGGCCAGTGGGGACTCAGAAGAAGATCTTGCAGCACCCAAGCCCGGCACAGACGTCTCATCCCAACGCGACAGTCCCGTGTTAAACGGTAAGTAAAGTGCAACCACCCCAAAGTGACAGATTAAAGTTAGGTTATGTTCCTTTTTTGTCTGATGGGTGCTTTTACTTTTTTTTTGTATAAATCATTTAATACGAAAGAAAATACGTATTTTCTTTGAATTCTGTGACGCATTTTGTAATTAGTCATATACTTAACAATAATATATAGTTATTTTATAAACTAATAAGTTTTATTTGCAATGATTAATTAACAAACTGATTTTTGTAAATCCACAAAAACTGCAAATTTATAACTTTATTTTAAAACATTTTAAGTCTAATATTTCATATATGTAAGTACAAAATATTTATACCATATGTGTTAGAATTATATATGCTACAGTATTATATATGCTATTTTTGTAACTGTGGTAGTCATGGATCTTTATAATTCACGCATTGATGAAGTGTTTGTTGTGTTAGACACAGTACTGCGATTTCCCAAAGTGGTTACAAAATGCTTATATAGAGATATGTTGCACAACTAAAGAACAAACAATTGGCATTGATATATTCAGTATCTTACTTTAAGTATAAAACCGAAATTCTAATTTTCCAATTTTTGAATAACTAATTGTACTGCAACTTTTCGTTACTTGTGGGTCAGCTTATTGTTCATACGGACTAGGATATTTTTGCAATAAATTGGAATGAATGTTTGTTCTGAATATTGTCCTGTAAAATAAATAACCAGCTGATCTGAGAACTATTACGGACTTCTATATGGCAGCACTTTATAGAGAATTTGAAAATGATGCGACAGCAGTAATAACTAGGGTATTTTAGAAGTCTAATAATATTTATTGAAAGTGTTTTTTTTTTTGTTTAAATGTATATATTTTATATTCGTAGGTAATACAGATCTAGAAATGCCAGAACGAGTTGAAATAAAAGAACCTCCTTCTTTGCCACCGGCTGATGGAGATGCGTCCCCCGGTGGCGGGGGAACTTGGGAGGATGTTGCCGAAGACAACGAACCTATACTCACGCCCGAAGGTGAAGAGGAACAATCACAAGAGGAAGTACCTAAGGTAATGACACAATTTCCGCTTTTTGTGCAAATTTATAACAATATTACTCTTGAATTTAGTCACAATTAAATTCAAATTGCTACGAATATTAATTACCTTAAAGCCTATAAATAATAGATGAATTATTTATAGGCTTCTGATTTACGAATGTATTTAATTAGTCTTACAAACAAGGTTTGAATCTTATACAATAAATATTAAATTTAGGGAGAGCTTAAATAAAACAGTATAGGTTTCTTTTAAAACGTTTAAATATAGAAATTGAAATATATTGTTTTTAATATTTAAAAATTATAATGAGCCAAAACATTAGACTCTCGGGTTTTATCAATTATTTGCATGGATTTTAGTATTTATTCATTTTTGCTTGATGTCCCATTTGTGCATTCCCCGTTTATCTATTTAAGATTTGCCAGTTTGAGAACCACTACTGAATGAATCAAAAATTATTGGAGAGATTTTCTACCATTCAATTTTTGTGGTTTTTTTATCCACTTGATTTTGAGTTATACATATTTATTAAAGACGTCGGTGACGTTTAAAAATAAGATTTTGCTAGAATAAATGTAGTCGAGGTACTTAATAACATTAATACATAAAAAGTTCTTCAGTATGAACATTTATGGAGTGTCACGTTTTACTTTAACATGAGCAGATGTTATTTTAAGTTTTAACCTATTGCGCCGCTAAGTTTGATTTGAAAGAGTTTTTAAATAATTTTTAAGATTTGTAATGTATGAGTAGCACAATTTAAATACAACCACCGATTCAAGAAATTGTGTTTTATCTGTAAAAAATATTTACATCTATAATATAAACATTGGGGCAATGAGATTAAAACTTATTATGAAAACTAATTAGGTGCCCAAAAAGAAACCACCAATAAAAGAGGAAACAACACGTAGTAAAAAGGAACATGTCAATGTCGTCTTCATCGGACATGTTGATGCTGGTAAATCTACAATCGGTGGTCAGATAATGGCTTTAACGGGAATGGTAGACAAACGAACATTGGAGAAATATGAACGTGAAGCACGTGAGAAAAGTAGAGAATCGTGGTATCTATCGTGGGCGTTAGATACTAATCAAGAAGGTGAATTCTCTTTTAAAATATTTTTCTAAATCACTGTAGCGATTGCATTAAAACAATTTATTCTACATGATTATATCTTTAAGTGAAATAATAAAACATTTCCAGTCTTTAGAAATTTTATCATCATTTCTAATTACCGTATTAGTTCATCTCCGAATAAAGATTTCAAATAATAATGTATACGAATTTAGATATATCTAAAATTTCAAATGAAATATTGAAAATATTATCTATGTAGTCGCTTTCATATTTCATTTACCACCGGCGCCAGGCTCCCTCTTCCCTACTAACATTTTCAGAAGCTTTTATCGGAACCTGTTTTTAGAGTTTTGATTTTAATTCTATTATTTATGCATTTTTTATTTATTGTTGCTAGAAAGAGATAAAGGTAAAACAGTGGAAGTTGGTCGCGCCTTCTTCGAAACCGACAAGAAACATTTTACGATACTGGACGCACCTGGACATAAAAGTTTTGTACCTAATATGATTAGTGGAGCTGCTCAAGCCGATTTAGCCATTTTAGTAAGTTTTACTACCGATAAGTCATATATTTGTTTCCTCAATGAAAATTTTTGTTTGTTTGACTTGAGTGTCATTAGAGCTGAAATAAATTTAAGTAATAGTTTTATTTTTAGCATTTGAGAGGTTATGTAAAATTTATTCATATTAACAAAAATTAATTGTAAGCAAACTTAACTTGAACCTTCGACTAAAGCATTAAGCTTAGATTTAAATATAGTAAGATTCTGAATAAGATAAAATTGTCAAAGTTCAGAAATTAAATCATTCATATAAAATTGTTATCTTTTTGTCAGAGATTTTATTACATTTGTATTATTATTATTTTTTATATATCAAAACTGATTTTTGATAAAAAGATTTTTTCAAAATTTCCTGGTTTTGTAAGGTTTGTAATAGTATTTGTTTTGTATAGAAATTATATTATTTGTTTTACATTCTACAGATGCTCTGAAGCATCATATTCGATATTAATTTTATTTGTAGCGAAGACTTTGAAACAAATTCGTTCTTTTGCTTCTTAAAGGTAATATCTGCTCGTAAGGGTGAATTTGAAACCGGTTTTGATCGAGGAGGTCAAACGCGTGAGCATGCAATGCTTGCTAAAACAGCTGGTGTTAAACATTTAGTCGTTCTTATCAATAAGATGGACGATATCACGGTGAATTGGGACGAGGCAAGATACAGCGAGTGCAAGGATAAAATTCTCCCATATTTGAAAAAGCTAGGTTTCAATCCTCAAAAGGATCTCAGCTTTCTGCCATGTTCGGGCCAAACGGGACAAGGACTTAGAGAGCAAATTGATGAAAAAGTAATTAAGCCAAATATGTTAAAAGTTCAGAATAGTTATATAGTTGTTGTAGATTTGTCCATGGTACCGAGGACCGGCGTTCATTCCATTTATCGATAGTCTGCCTTCGTTGTGTCGAAATGCCGATGGCCCGTTTATTATGCCCATTGTTGATAAATATAAGGATATGGGTACGGTAGTTATGGGAAAAGTGGAAGCTGGTGAATGTCGAAAAGGAAATAGTTTAATAATTATGCCTAATAGGGTGAGTTCACAAATATATTGGAACTAAAAGAGAAATAGAAATTATTTTTAATTTTTGTACTAGACTACGGTAATAGTCGATCAATTGTGGTCGGATGACGATGAAGTGAATCAAGTAGTTTCCGGCGAAAATGTGAAGATCAAAATCAAAGGCGTCGAAGAGGAAGACGTAATGTCTGGTTTTGTTCTGTGCGACGCGAATAATCCGATCCGAACAGGTCGAATTTTCGATGCTCAGGTCGTTATTCTTGAACATAAATCAATCATTTGTGCGGGTTATAGCGCAGTAATGCACATACATTGTGCTGCCGAAGAAATCACCGTTAAGGTGAGTGTTTTTAAATTATACTTTTAACATTCATAATATATTTATTTTCTTGTGGGTGCACTGTCTAGGCCTTAGGGTCTATCTGTGGCCTTCAAATTTTCTATTTAAAATTTTATAGTGTATGCATTAACACATACAGCAAATATAAGCATATTCGCTTATTTATTGCAGAACATATTCTTTTGAATTGTCTTTAGCTATCAAAAGAAATATATTTCTTTTCTAAATAGAGACTTTAATTTGTATATTCGAGAAATGTAGCATAAAACCTGCCAAATACCAAAACTAATCCAATATCTGGTGACCTTAATATTGGTATTCTAAAAGAAAATGATAATACAACAAAATAATATGGATGCTTACTAAGAGCAAGAATTTTCTAATTAATAAATTAAATATTAGAAGAGCATAAAATAAATTGTCAGAAATAGAAAAGTTTTACCACAGCTGTAAGAAATCTTCTGAATTACAGCACTCATGATGAAAGATTGCCTCAAAGTCGGATGCGCACTCGTCTAATTGTAAAATTTGATACCAGTGGTGTCGTTAAATTGGATCAGAAGTACTTCATAAAATGAATTCACCAATAACCAGTTAATTAACCAATACGTCTTTACTTCTTATTAAAATGTTATGTCTAAATAGTCTTTTTATTGCTCTATTTGTATCATAATAAGTCAAACCCTTTTGTGCTTTTTATTTCTTCACACAAATCCAGTTATACGACGCCACTGATAAAGTGTGGGATAAGCATTTCTTTACCTGCGTACCCTAAGCAATCTTTCTTCGTACGTGCTAGATGTATTACCGTAACTTGATAAGAAGAAGAAGAAGACTGTAAGTTCTATCGTCTGTGCTAGTAGTCGTCAGTAAGTGCTATCGTTAACCTGGTAAACTACAGTATCCAGGTTAAAGCTAAATTAGAGTGACTAAGAAGTATATGAATCATTCATGATAAACACAACACTTTCACAGTGGCCACATCTGTAAGTTTTTATGTTGTACGTATAATTTTAACATGTTCTCCTTAAGCATGCAGGGATTCATACTGTGACCAGACCTAAGTC
>WYDF02187339.1:0-21797 GCA_009867245.2 Adranes taylori | reverse complement strand
ATATTCTTTTATGTTTGCAAATTTACGATTATAATGTCATATTCAATGTATATGTACACAATATCAATCAGCTTCTATTTATTTTTATTTTCAGAAGAATGTTAATAACTTAATAACGCAAGATTTGATACGTATGCATATAATCGCACTTACAAAAAGGTGCTTGTGAGCTATAAGTATAAATGCAAGTAAATCAACAGGAATAGGCAACTAGAAGCTCAGCGAACGTGTACTTTGTATTGCATTTAATTTAAATAGCGCGAAGCTCAATTTTAATGTAATAAACTTTTGTTTTTGCGTTTAATTTAAAATAACATACATATTAATTTGTTATGAAGTAAAAAGTTAAAAGTTATGGAATATGTAATAATTTGAATCAATTATATATCGTAATAAAATAAATTAATAACAGTAAAAAATTTATAACAACTGAGTGAACATTCTATGATTTAGTTGACAGCTGTTTGACGTGCGTGCATAAAGGTAAGTAAAATCTATGTTTTTCTTTAACATCCCATGTTCTTAAATTATAGAACTTATCATAATATAAACTTTATTGTATACATTTTGAATTTGTTACATTATTTTTATTTATTTATACGTGTATGGATTTTAGATATTTTATTAGTTCGAAGTTATAGGTTAGAAGTATTAAACCTGAATGTTTTGACTGTTCTTTTAGGAGCAAAATGGGTGCTTATAGATATATCCAAGAAGTATATCGAAAGAAACAGAGCGATGCCTTACGATATTTGTGGAGAATTAGGACTTGGCAGTATCGTCATTTAACAGCTTTGCATAGAGTTCCGCATCCTAGCAGACCTGATAAAGCCAGGATGATGGGCTTTAAAAACAAAATAGGTAAACTGTAGTAATACTCGATTATTTATTCGGTGTATTGATGAATATGTTTTAGGATATTGCATTTATCGTATTCGTATTAGGCGTGGAAATCGTAAGCGTCCAGTTCCTAAAGGTGCCACGTACGGTAAACCTAAAACTCATGGCGTAAATCAAATTAAACCCGCTCGCAGTAAACAAGCCGTAGCCGAAGGTCGTGCTGGTAAACGTTTGGGATCATTGAGGGTATTGAATAGCTATTGGGTATCTCAAGATTCTACATATAAATATTATGAAGTTATTATGATAGATCCTAGACATGCTGTAAGTTTCTATGTTATTATTTTTGTTACGATTATACATATTCATGTTAACATAAATAATGTTAGGAACTCAGTTTTACATTTAAAAATGAAATACCTACGCTAACAAAAAACATTGAAAATCGTAGTACACATTTTTGTACGTGTTCTTTAACGTTTTGACGTCTTGTTTAAATGCCCCTCTATTTTAATTTTCGCTAGAATTTTCAGCAAGCCTCTCTTTAGTAATTACCGCCTCTTTGAAGGCTCTGGATGATCCATGCGAACCTAATTACATACTTTTCTGTGCAATATCCCGTTCTCATGCATACGCATATTTCTTAATTTGTTACATTATTTTGTCCATTATGTGTAAATTTACTTTTTCTTTAGCGATCCTTCAAGAATGGTGCAGTATGGGATTGCGTTGAATGTGTTTGCAATGTCAAGTAGAATAATCAACGTTTCTTATCACATTAATAGATGCGCTTTTCCCAAACATACATTCAATTGTTACTGGTATAACTTTCACTCAATAATAAACTCTCAGATACCCTACCAGTAGCACAAGGATTAACCTTAGGCCCTATGATATTTTCTATACCTAAATATCGTATTTAATCTATTCTACCGGGCTACAAAAACATTTGGTATTTTTTCTAGTAACAATAAATAAGAGAGCTCGATACCATAATTAAAAATTCTAATATTATTTTTGTTATGTATTAGGGATTAGATGAAATAAGAGTAATTTGAAATATGAAAATAGGTGTACTAACTGTCATCATTAACATCATTTGTCGGACAACTTATACAATTTTTGTTTTAAAAACAGGCTGTTCGTAAAGATCCTAAGATCAATTGGATATGTCGTTCCGTTATGAAACATCGTGAGATGAGAGGTTTAACTGCCGCTACGAAGAGATCTCGCGGTTTGGGCAAAGGCAAGGGATACTCTCTTACTATCGGAGGATCGCGCAGCGCGGCTAGAAAGAGGAGAAATACATTACAATTGCACAGAAAGCGCTAATTTTAAGTACATTCATCTTCGTCAAGTTTATAAGGAATTATTTCTGACGATTATAAAATATATGTTATTTAATAAATTTGGGTTTTATTGGTCACCTACGCTTATGTTTTTGTCTTATAATTCGAACAAAACTACGATCTTTTTTACATGTTTAATACTCCGAGCTTTGTATTTGGTATAAACTTCCTCTACCGCTTAGGTCTTCAGCACAAGAAATTTAATAAAGAAGGGGAGCCAATTAAAAAATTAAGTCAAAGTTTGTATAAAATTAACACTACAGATGTTTCATTTAAGAAGAAAGAAAGTATTATCAAATCTTTAGGTGTCAACAGATATGCAACAACTTTGAATAATTTAATAGTTTGAGTTAGGTAAAAGTGTTAACATGGCATCGTTGCTTTCTATTCAATTCGTTGCATTAGAATACACTTACGTTGTACAATATAAACTACACAATTTCAGTCTCGGTATTCTGGTTTTTTTGAGAAAAATAAATGCGGGTTTCCACCAACCTGGAACAAGTTCTTTCTCTTCTATAGTATACAGTCATTCCAAAGTTTTTTCAAGCCAGTTCACTAGTTAAATGATTTTAATATTTGCGACTAGTTGATTGGTGCACACTCCAAAAAAGTAAGCGATAAAAACATAACGAGCGAAATCAACGCGTGCTGTTACGTTATGTTCACTTCTTTGTGTGTAAAAACTACTTTCGAGATAGGGACTTTCTAAAAGTGCTTCCGAATAAAAATTTCGGGAATCGAGAAATGTCATGAATCTTAAATCTTACAGGTATAATAGTACTTAGTATCTTGAGAATTATATGTTATTATCATTTTATTGTCAATTGTATGGATATTATATAGACGACTATTTTTATCAAAAGATCATCAGGGACTGAGAGGGTCAATCGCGTGCTTCGCACGCGTAAGTGTTCGTGAAGCACACGCTGGGGTTAATACGCCCATTTCTTATAGAAAGTTAAATAACCAAAATAGGTTTCGGGACAAAATAGGTTTCGGATTAAAACCCGGGACACCGGGTTTTAATCCGGGACGACCTAATGTTATATGAAAGATAAAATAAAGCTATAAAAGCAAATCATTGCTTTACTTATGAAAAGTTTGATAGAATGCAAAATTAAAATTTATTGCACTTGCAATCTCTTACAATTTAGAAATTATTTTTAGTTACCAACTAAACTAACCTATTTAAAGATTTGGTATGATAGTCAGCGTATTTTATGACGTGAAAATAGTATACTTACATTATGTGTGCATTTTGTTATTTATTATGTTCTGTAAGTTTTGAAATGTTTCGAGTGAAAATTATTAAAACGCTAATCAATAACAACAAACATGTCTTTGTTAAAAAACAAATAAACTAATCGAATTTATAACCATATTTATATATAACAATTAATAAAATACAAGTGGTAACCTTAAACAGTCATTCGTAATTTACATAATCGAAATCACAAATATTAACATTTCCCTATATTTGGCCACGCATTTGACATTTGACGTATATTTAAGATGTGTCCTAATTTTAAATAAAAAATTTTTGCCGCATAAATAGGATAAATACGTGTTCAAATGTTTGTTACACATTAACTATAATGGCAAAATTATTTTATCTAAATTATTTACTATTATCGATTTATATTGGATACACCAGGACAACTGAGCTAACATTTGAGTTAGCTGATAACGCAAAACAATGTTTTCATGAGGAAATTCGGAAGAACACTTCATGTACATTAGAATTTCAGGTAGGTTTATTAAATTTAAACGAAAGTAGAATGTTTTCAATATAAATATGTCCTCAAATATGATGATGCTATTTTGTCATTGCAGGTTGTGACTGGAGGACAATATGACGTGGACGTTGTCTTACAGGATCCTCAAAAGAATGTATTATATAGTCAGCAAAAGTCGCAGTATGACACACATACGTTTAAGACTACAATGACTGGAGTACATACTGTGTGCTTTAGCAATGAGTTCTCAACATTTTCTCATAAACTTATATATGTAGATTTCCAAGTGGGAGAAGAAGCACCCTTACCTGGAATTGGAGAACATGTAACTGCTCTTACACAGGTAAATATTTTATTCTATTTAAATCGAAATATGTAAGATGTTTCCAATATTTTCTTTGTACCTCATTAATAATGCTTTATACGAACTTCCTTTATTTAGGAACTTTGAAAAAAATTATCATTTACACATTCCCATTGTCTTCAGAAAATATTACACTAATTGTGTTTGGGTCAATATGACCCGTATTGATGTTGCGGTATATCATTTAGAAGTATTAGACTAAAATACAAGAAAACAACAATACATAATGTTTGAAAATGTTTATTAATAGAAATGATCAAAAAATAGTTAATATATTAGAAATATTTAAAAATAATCATACAATGTTAGAAATATGTCATACAAAAAAACAGAAGGAACATTAATTTTTGTCACATTGCAGAAAGTAATATCTAACATGTTTTTTACATAAGTGTTTTGAGCACTTACAGCATAAAATGTTCTTTTTATTGACATATGAACTACCTTAACATCTCCATCTAGCTCTTGTTGCTTAATTGTGTTGAAGGTGCACCTGTCCAGGAATTGTCATTGTCACGCCACAAAACAAAAGCGTTTAAGCAGATACATCTATTATATTGTAAAATAGTGTAAAATAGGACACCGTTTAGTTTGTCACAAACACTAGTTATGGACTAGTGTCGACACTGGTATTGTTATAATCTAAAGCAATATGTGGCTTTTATAATGGCTGTACCATGATGTAGCGTGTCATCAAAAGAACGTTCTTATTGCGTTTGTCTATATAGGATACTACTGTTGTATTATTTGTACAATAAAACTTAGAGGAGTTTACTTCTTTTCTATTAGCTACTAATTGAGGTGGTAGTCCTGGTTTATTTCTTCTAATTGCTGTGAGATGAAGTTGTGTTAGGTGAAGTTGTATAAGGTGAAAGTTGTATGCCTAAGTTGTATAAGGTGAAAATTATATCGCACGTTATGTTGTGCGCTTTTAGATCGTACATCAAATCTAACACCTTGATTTAACAGCCTTGATTTTTTTCAGCAGCATCTCGAACTATTTTGTCTGTGCCTACTTACATGTTATAGGCATAAGCGTTTTTCGAATCACATAGAACCCAAATTTAGATTCCATACTTGGCAGATTTACTCGGAATATATTGTCGAAACGGGCATCACCCTCTAAATAGCACTAACTATTCATCTACCTTTAAATTTTCACTTGGATTGTAGAGCTTTGGTAAAATCGAGACCCATTCATCCCAAATTTCTCGAATTGGTGTCAATGTCTCTAATTTTTAACGATCTGATTTTGTGCCCTTGTTGTCAAACCGAATAACTCTTGAAGTTATATGAAATCTTTGCAAAGACATATAGGCTCTAAATATTGGACGACCTATGGTTGCATCCCATAAGCTTGAATTAGCTTCACCTTGAGATTTGTAGAGCTAAAATTAGTGAACCCAAGTACGCATCCATTTCTATATCTGATATTTCTTGAAAACTAGATTCATACATTAAGTTTCCTTCTTTGTTTCTCATTTTCCAAATTTGTTGTTTTATTTTCGCAGGAAAATATAAATCGAAACTTGATTTATATTTTGATTTTATATTTGTAATTCGCGACGTGGCGTATCTAGCACTCTCAAGAAATGACGTTGGAAGCACTCTCTCTTCCCTGGTTACTTGAAGGTTTACCCGTCAATTTTATCAAACCATTTTTTGACATAACTGGTTCATTGCTATTTACATTTACTATTTCTATACCTTCATCAGTTGATTTTACGGAACCATGTATACCAGATTCAGTCTTCAACCTCTGAATCAGATTGAATGCTGCTGCAGATGCGTAGAGCATAGCTTGCAACTCTGCATCTGTTACATATTTGCGTTTAGACATGCTATAAACAATATATACTATACTCGTGCAACACTACTCGCAATACAAACAATATACTCGTTCGTGCAACACAACGGTTGTATAACTAACAGCAAACTAACTAGTCAAGTCACAGTGTAAAATTAATACGTATGCGCTAATTGTCTTAGAGGCAGAAAACCCACTAAGTGTGGAGGTTTGTGCCAAAAGAGCGCATGCGCATGAGCATTTGTGCATGAGCGAGTTTATTATCTATATTTAGGGGAGTACGTATAGATATCTAGTGGCATACAGCATTCAGTTCTCAGCGGCGATCCGATAACATGTTGGCATATTATTTTATTGCCTATAATATTTAATTTTTTAGTGCGGTTATTTACATAACTTGTCGGATACAGATCAGTAATTATAAATATACCATACCATTAATTATAAATTATAGAAAGAACTTAGAGAAAGAAGGCAACTTATACAAAAAATACAAATTTATCATTTTCAAACATTGCTATAATTCCCCTCCTCCCCTCGATGAATGTATTCAATTACTTGTGACATTATACATTCAAATTCTGTATGTCTTATATATTATTACAATGAAAGTATTATTTTTAGATGGAATCTTCATCTCAAGATATACATAAAGCATTAACGACAATAGTTGATTTACAAACGCACCATCGATTACGTGAAGCACAAAGTCGAAAGCGGGCTGAGGAACTAAATGAGAAGGTTTTACACTGGTCGCTATTAGAAACATTTGCCATATTGGCAATAGGGTTAACTCAAATCTTTACGCTTAAGCGATTCTTTACTGAGAAAAAACCAACAATGTTTAAGTGATTTTTATTTAGTTAAACTTCATAGAGTCTGTGCAAAATAAAATTAGAACCTCATTTCAAATTTCATTATTATTAAAAATCGTGTCAAATTTACGTACTGTTTTAAACCGTAGTGGAGTAAAAGTAATTTAATCAGATGAATTTTTAATTAATGATATTGATATTGTTCTTTCAAATTTTGTCTAGACTTAAAAATAGTTCCTTGTGTAAATATTTAGAAAAATACAAGTACTCATTATAATTTAAAATAATGCCTACAATTTGAAACAAATAATTGAAATTTCGGATTATTTATTTTACTGCTGGAGAATTCTGTTTTACACTATGTAAGAAAAAGCATTGTAAGAACTCTTGTCTATTAAACAAAAAAAATTAACCTATTTTATAATTGTCTTTGCCTTTGGTTTTTATCATTTTACCGTAATTACCTGGAGTTTTTACGTGGTTTAAATTTTTCTGTTGCTTTTAATTTCGTATCAAAATTAGTCTTTGGAAAGAGGAAGATGACATTTGTAATGGGAAAATGATCATGTTGAAATTCATAATAAAATAGAGATCTGAAGCCTTAATTTATTTAAAAGTTGGTTTCATCTTTATATGCATGAGATAAAACAATGCACTATGAACACAATTTCTCTTCTATTATAAAATATAGTATTTATAACTGGTTATCCGTTTCTAATTTAAAGTTATAACGTTTAGTGTTAATTACTGAATAAGGTATAGAATTTATTTTCAAAGGTTTTTTTAGATTCCTTAGGTGAAAACGTTTTCGTCTCTTGAAATCCTTGACTTCACGCTTCACCTTAGCTGGTTTCTCGTTTTCGCATTCCCAACTGTAACTATAACAAACGTCTACCTA
Organism: Adranes taylori; assembly: GCA_009867245.2. Lineage (NCBI taxonomy): Eukaryota > Metazoa > Arthropoda > Insecta > Coleoptera > Staphylinidae > Adranes > Adranes taylori. Next base: position 13,985 of record WYDF02187339.1, on the reverse strand, counting down.
GAATCAGTGTTATTCTCACGATTGTCAAATTTGCATGTTTCATAAAATTTTTATAATTTTCAAATTAAATTGCTCGAAAATAGAGAATGCCTGATTTCAGGCAGAAGCTTTTGGCAATATTGCGACAAATACTTCAATGCACAATTTTTGTTTTACTATAATGTTGCAATAATTTTTTATAAACTACTCTTGTTAATGCAATTCTTGCTTAGTGTGAAATAGAGACTATAACTGAAATATCATTATACTGCATTCTTATAAATCATAAAGCGTAGATTAAAGTGTGTAGCCCGATTATAAATAATTAAGAGAGTCCTTCAAAAGGGACAAATAAAAAAGTGAAACAATTTATGCTGGGATTTCCATGCATAGAGCGAGACTTGTACTGTATATTTAAAATTTTTACTCTTAATAAAGAAGTTGGATCTTATATTGTTTACATTCAGTATTTAGTCAGTAGTTGTAATTTATAAAGGTCAGTTTAATACGAAATAAATTAATTTTATTTTGCTGTTTATAAATATTTATAGCAATTTTTTTACCTATCAACCTGATTTTATCTATCGCTTTTAAGTTATAAACAAGAGTACAAACAATTCTGAACAAAAATTCCAGAGTAGAGTTTGACACAAGGAATATACCGAATGTCTGTTTAATTTAAACACTCTAATGCCAAGGAAATTCTAATGCGTGAAATGTACAATTAGCTTGTCACATGTAAAAATTGTTTTTATCATCATAAACTGATTCTAAAGAAAACTAGAAGAAAGAGTAAATCACACACTTTGGATTCGAAAACTTTTGACAACAAGATTAGAATATTATGGAAGACAGAATTTATACAAAAATTTTGTTTATATTTCAGTTTATAAATAAAATTTTTATTTTGAGACAGCCTTCGATAAGCTTTTGATGATAAGATTTTGATGATAAGCTAATAAAAACTTTGTAGAAACGTTTACGGTGGCAAATTAATGGATTTATAGGGAAATTATATACAAAATTGAAAACAAAATGACATCACACAGTATTGTAAGCTAAATTCCAGACATGACGGTGTCTGGGTCAGTTGACAGGAGTTCTGTTGAGGAGCCTTTCCATTTTTAGCTGCTTGATCGCTGTCTTGATCTCCTGCTTGGAGGGTGAGTCCGAGTTAGTTACATTTCCTATTCCTTCTCTATTCTGTAGAATTTCTTCCTGTTCTTCAGGTTCTCGTTCAGCCTCTTCCGCACTTTCTCTATTGAGCCCCTCCATGAAGTGTTTGCGGCACCTTGCAAATTGTGCTTCGTCGGTGGTGAGGAGGTCCCCTTGGTTACTTTCCATCGGTCTTTGCGGTACAGTTCTCGTAACATCGTATAGTTAGTTCCATGTTTCCAGCACCTGCCGCTTCCTCTGCCGCCATCAGGCTTAGCACTCTTCTTCACCTACTTGTCCTTGGCTTGATATTCTGTCTGAAGCTGGATTTTCTGGAGACGCGTCTTGCTACTGTTTAGTTTCAGTTTATAATACGTGGTGTATAGTAGCTTTTATCAGCGAAAAAGTTTCTCGAGAACCGGAAAAAACCGAAAAAATATCGGTTCAGTTCCGGTTGTCATTCCGCCAAAAATAACGATTTTTTCGGTTCGGATCCCTGCAGTAAACGTTACGGTATAGTTGTTTTCTATACCCAGCCTCTCAAATGATACTTCAGTTGGACTTGGATAGTCTTCATAGGAGAAGCAAAGTAAATGACTTTCTTCATAGGAGAAGCAAAGTAAATGACATGTTTTCTGTGAGATTGGTCAATAATCACATAAAAGTCTCGATTTAGTATCGGCAGTTAAAGTACATACTCCTTTTAGGCAGCTTAGAAACAATCAAATTTTTCATGTTCTGTACTCATCTTCCAACATTGGTTATAATTCGCCTATCTCCAGAATTTGCATTGAGACCAATAAATATTTTAGAGATCTGGAGTGTTTTGGAGTGACTTTGGAAAGTTTTAGGGGGGACGTACGAAGCTTGTTATCATGCTTGCACTGACATGTTAATATTAACTGATTCTATATAATTATTTGTATTAGCATATTGCAAATTTCCTATTGATCATTTATTATAATGTATATCTTTTGTTTATGTATTTTATGTCACTTAATTCTCATGACCATTATTGTTTCTAAACCTTTTTTTTTTCTGAACGAGATGAAGATGTAAACATACTAATAGTAGTACTACTTTTTGTGTTTCTCGATTTGTAATTATTATATCTATCATACGAGTCTATATTAATATGTAATCATATTATTAGTACTACATATTACTTTTGTCTTTCCGATTTGTAATTTTTTTATCATACGAATCTTTATTAATCAGATGTAAAGGGTACCCGTTTTTTCAAATAAATAACTAAAAATGATTTAGCTATATAGTAATGATTAACGGATGTTCTGTGTATTTATTTCATCTAAAGTAACTGAATTATTTCTCAGTTTACATAAACAATTAGTATCTTCATTATGACTTTTGTCGTGTTATGTGCATTTGATTCCAACAATTTCTAGCAGTTGAATTATTTTCTACTTGCGTACTAATCCCTTTATAAACATTTATCTAATTTTTGTAACATGATACTGAAATGGATTACATATATATTATTCATAATTTTGTGCGACGTAAAAGTGGTCTTACTAAATTATGAAAATATTCCAAATGTGATTAGATTTCCATTTGGTGGACCTTTTATGGGCGTAAGTATGAAGCATTTTATTTGTTTGAATATGTGTGAATAAATTGTGTACCTTAAGTTTCTAACTTATTGAACTCAAGTTTCGTGTTGACACTTTTAAAATCACTTTGATTTTTAAATGTGTTAATAGTTCATTCTTACAGAATTTGGGACCTCTAGGAAAGTAAATTATTTTAAGGCATTGTTTTCTAAGATATTTTTATAGAACTTTCATCAACTTGATTGAAATGGATGGCATCAGCTTAATAAATATCTGAATTGTTACACAATTCCATAAAAATTGGCGGATTTAATTAATTAACTTTGGGGATACGACCTGTTCCAAGGGATATGTTATACATATTTTGAAAATTAGACCCTTACGTTTTTAGTTTATCACCATTTTTTATGCTTAAATTTTTGTAGTTGAAAAGTATTGGTTTTTTTCAAAAAATTATTTATGAACAGATTTATTTTTTATATTTTAAATATGCCACCACGATTGAGACTCAGAAAGTTAAGCTAATCTTTCTTCCTGGAATTCCAAGAATTCTTTTTTTTTGGATTTCATTCTTTCTTCCAACTTTTGGTAAATAGAATTCAACTAAATAGCCGCCATAGTCGATAGCCTTTACTATCTCAGTATTCTGGCGCACTTAGCGGGATATACTTAATAATTTTAGGTTTTATTATTCCAATTATATTTAGGATGCAGCGCACCCCCGTAAATCCACCAACATCTATAATTCGTTTTTACAGTTGTAAAGAAAGAAAATTCAGAGCCGTATAAGGCAAATTAATTTTTGGTAATCACGAAATCTTAAAAACAGATGTTTATTTTATGCTTTTTTTTGTGGTCAAAATATAGGATATAGGAGGCCAGAACACTTTAATCTATAGAATATTTTGATTAAACAGTCCTTTTGTAAATCTATTTGAATCTCTAGGTGGCATACCTCACATCTGTCTTATTGACGTCATTTTTGTAGAGCACTTTTCGAATCAACTAATCTATTAGATAACATTTTATTAGAAAAAATATTTATTACGAACGAAAAACATTTTAGGTTTTTTTAGCTGTAGCAATTCCTTTAGAACTAACCAATTACAATGTTTATATGTCTTATAATTATGAAGCAAATTATGTCATACCCGAAAATCAAACGGAATGGGATTATCCAGAAATTATTGCTAAATCGTTTAAACTAAATAGGAGTTTTGTTTATCAGATATTGGAACGCAAGTTTAAAAAGTATGTGTAATAATATTAACAGAAGCATGTCTTCCGCTATAAAATAGTAAAACCTTTATTTCCAGGCATGGTTTTGCAGGAAAAGAATGTTTGCTGAGAACGATATGTGAAGCATCTGAGTTTAGTCTCAAACATACTGGAGTTTTAGCTGATCTTTTGCATATTATACTCACGTAAGTTTAATTTTCTAACGTAAGTATATTAACTAAAATATAGCTTAAAAGATAAAGATTCCACTTCTCTGCACATAGGTATAGCCCTGTGGTTTACATTATGTAACAAACTTGAAATTTCATTTAAAATGCTTCTAGTGACAATGAGAGCTCCAACCCAGGAATTGACTACATGTTAGCACAGCGATGACTAAATTTTAATCTTAGTGTGTCAAATTGAAGAAGAAATGTGGCTTAATTGGGATAGAAATCGGGCCACTGTAAACTTTTGACTTTAACTATATTTTGTTTCTAATCTGTTTATCAGATCAAGAAAAAATATATGCTGTTTGGAAGAGGATATGGCTGCTATGGCACCAAATGAAGAAGAAAAGTGTACCGAGAATCAGGAGAGCGATTTGCCGAAAGCTGTATTGAAGAGCGGAGTGCTTAGGAGGTGGTTCTTGCATGATCTGGGGTGCAATTTCTATAGTAGCACGAACCGACCCGTAAGCACACTACAGATTTAAGGGTGCTAGGTACATCGAGATTTTTAGCAATTCATGTGGTACCTTACGTCGACTACATTGGAGATGAATTTATTGTTATGCATGACAATGCTAAGTCACACAGATCGTGTAAGATTATATAGCAGAAATCGGTTTTCGGGTTATGGAATGACCGGCATGCAGTCCCGACCTAAATCCGATCGAACATGTATTGAACGGGCTAAAACGAAGAATTCGTGCTAGACCTCGTTCCCCGACCTCGATCCCAGAGGTTATTGTTGCAGTAGAAGAGCGGCTTGACATCACACAAGAAACAATATCGTACTTGTCAGATCTATGCCTAATCGTATGAGAGATGTTATTACGGCAAGAGGGGTCACACCCATTATTGAAAATTAAGTGTTAATTTAGGTAAATGTCAATAAACCATACTTCATTTAGTAATAAAAAGAGTTCTTTTCATGCATTACTTTCACAATTTTATGTCTAAGAAATGTAAACTCATATTAAATTCTCATATCAAAATGCATATTAGTGTCTTTCAAGTGTCTTGGCATTAGTGTCTTTCAAGCAGCATATATTTTTTTCTTGATCTGATAAATACATTTGAAACAAAATGTAGTTAAAGTCAAGCGTTTACAGTGGGCCGATTTCTATGCATAAAAGTGTATATCAGATCACCTGCTAGGACGTAATGGGGGAGGGAGCAGATTCTTCCCTGGAAGATTAATTTTTTTTAAATCCAAATAGGTTTTTACGCACTAAAATTAATAATTTTAATTCAATATTTATTTGAAAGCCCCGTGCGCGCGTTTCTCTGATAATGGCGTCGAGTGCCACTTCTAACACACGTGTTATAGGTTCGCTATTACGTTCTAGGCTCTAGAGGATACATTATAAAAACTAGAGTAGAATAATGACTGTTATTTTTTTTTCTTTATGTTTATTTAGGCCTTCAAGCTCCAAATCCGAAGGTTTATTAGAATATGAAGACGCAGAAATATACGGCCGAGAGCATAAGCACTGTACTGTGTATAAGCAGAACTGCTCATTTAGTATTTTAGCAATCATATCATGGGTTGGGCATCTTATATAAATTTATATCAAGTAAGTTGAAAACTTTTTATGCAAATTTATACTGAATCTAAATACATTCAAAATAATAAACAAATGCATCGTATTATGTGACTAGTACCTTTTATTATTATCAAAATATAGTACAAACAGATAAACGGACAGATCTAGTTATTGTCACTAAGTATAAAGAATTTTAAAAATTAACTTTTATATTAGTAAAAACACATATTTACTGAAATAGAACTTGAAATAATTACATATTGCGAATATATATAAATCTAGTTTTAAATATTGGAGATATTTTAAATTCACTTAAAACATAAAGTTTAGCCTTTTATATGGCTGTCGATATGTTAATGAAATAAATACATGTACAAAAATATTCTTATATAGAATTCGTACACTAGAATGACTATCAACCCTGAAAACATTACATCTATATTCCTGAGAAGCAGATTGTTGTAAAGGAATTTTATAGAGTATATGTTGAAACTAGCAAAGTAAATGTTTTACACAGAAATTCATATAGAATAAACATGTTTTATGCACCTACTTGCGTTAAAACATTCTTAAGACTGTAAGTTATTCTAATTTTGAAACCTAGTTTTCAAGTTTAGAACTAATAATTTCCTTTTCAGTGCTATAAGACATGTTCACTGGGACCTGAAAGCTGCCAAAAAATAACTAAAATTTGGCCGACTTGTTTAACTCTTCAGGCAAGTTTTTAATTAAAATAGATTGTCAAAAATTAATTTTGTTTGTCGAAGACAGAAAATATTAATTTTGGTTGTTAAAGACAGAAAATATTTATGGAACGATTTGGCGATGATTCTCATTGCTTTACAATTCCACATTTTCAGTCTTTCTGATATCGTTTGTTGAATACCCTACACTGCATAGCATCAGAATACCAACGAACAAAAGCCACTTAGATTTTACATCGAGGAATCAACAAAAAATGTACTGTTTCAAAATAGAATTAAGTTTAGTTAAAAAGTTATGTTCTAAGATTGTTTTAAAAAATTGAATTTTTGTTGTTTTAGAGTTTGATAAATTTGGAATAAGACACTTTTTAGTCCATAATTTCATATATCATACGCACCACAAATATACAAATCAGATATATAGATAAAAATGGTGAACGATGGGGTACCTTATAATAATAGTCCTGTGAATGCACCATTTCTAGTCTGGGAGTGTCAGTGCCACACCTATACAGATTGCGATAGTGAACGAGCGCGAAAAACCATTTCACACCAATTCGATTTGTTTCACAGTTCACAGATGCCAGTGGACGTCAGACCTAAGTGCTTGTAACAAACATATTAATATACGTTAATTAGACTATTATTAATACGCACATTGCAAATTTAAAGTTATAAATAACAAATTGAGTAATTAAATTCACCATTATATGTGTAAATTATGAAGTTACTAATAAAACAAATTATAAAAATTTATTAAAAACCACGTATTGCTCTAATTACAGAGCATTGTAAGGTATTAAGTGATAACGCAACTGTTAAATAATTCACTTACTGTCTTTCAAAAAAAAAATCAATGGTGGAGCATTTTCAACAACAAAAACATCGATTTCAAGCAGACTGCATTAGATAAATTCAAATTTTAAAATGATTAAATTCTAAACAATGAATTTTGTGATGTTTTTAAGTTGTTAGTCCGAATGTGATTTATATCTTAAAAACTACTACAAAACCATAATGTAATAAATATTTGATAACAACAAACATTAAAAAATCGTACTTATTATACATTGTGCATCTGTTAAGCTCTTTGAAAATATATTTTAATAATATGTATATTCTTGTTACTCATTATTCCAAAAAAAATTGGTTCCTTGTTTCTTTATGGGCGGAATTACAGAGTTGTTATCTATCGAAATTAAAATTTCTAATAAATAGACTACAAAATATATAACAATACAATTGCTTCGAAAAGAAGCTATCTAATATGATATGAACGCTTTTTAATCTTTCAAAAATTAATGCATACGGAAGTAATAGCTAAAATATATAATTAGAAAGTTGCCAGGTATTTTACTAGAGACAGTTACACTGCACAGCTAATTCTAATTATTCTTTTAAATTTTACTACACAAAATGTAATGAAATTATTTTGTAAAAGTGTTTGAAAAATATTTTTCTAATTCTCGTAGTATATTACAAAATACTGAGCTTCTTTGGTCACACTTTAATCAATATCTAATTAATCTTCTTTAATAAAAACACATTTTCATTTATATTTCTTCTAATTGCTAACAAAATTTATAAAACACTAATACTTTTAACAAGATCACACAATTATTTTTCCTACTACGGATGGATTATGTATTTTATTTTCTTTACACGCAAATAATTTTTTGAATAAAAGTAATAATCAAAAGTGTTAATAATTTACATGTTTAAAAATGATTTATTACATAAAATTATTATATTGTTACTAAATTTTTTCTTCATGTACTACTGTGATAAGCTTTTATAAAACATTTGTTATGCATTAAAGAGTTAAAAGTAATGAATATAAATACACTGATTATATTGTTGGTTTCTTAAACATTTCGTATTTTGCAAAATAGACAATGCAAAATAAAATGTTTTGAAAATTTATAAAGCGTTGAAAGTTTTTAAAGGTTTATACAATTATATATAATACGTAACTAGTAATTATAGTATAACTATCATTGTATAAATGATTGTGTTAATATCAAAAACGTATGAAAATATATAAAGTTTGGATACATACGTACTAATTCACGAATATATTAAATTTTCTTCCTTAAACTTAAAATGTATACAATAAAATTAAAATTATAAAACAGATAAAAGCTTTCTTAAATCTGTGTTAACTCAGAGTAAAATTCGCAATTTTAAAATGTATTATGTCGATATTTCATTGCTTCCATTGGTACCAGAAAAATGTTTTGAATATTGTTTTTATATAGTAATCGTAACGAGTGTATTAATTTACATACCGAACCCCTCTTCATTCTCCCGTTACAATAGTTTACTGGTTTCTCGAAACAGATACATTTGAAACTATTTTAACTGTCCATGACAAACCCATGAATGGAAATAAATACATAGAAGAGTTAATCTTACGACTGAAATATAGTTTTTAAAAATCAATCACCGACACTAGTCAGGGATGCAGTGGGCTGGAACGCACCGGAACGACGTTCCGGTACTTTTTTTGCGTCCAATCTTTCGTTCTGGTACTTTATGTTTTAGCAAATCACACTGACTATAATTAATAGAAAAGAGCAATCAAAATGTGACAAATATGGATATGTATACGATTTCAATATTGATCAAGGAGAAGAAAACGTAGAAAATTGTGGAAAAGACGTAAAGGGAATTTATTTAATTTCATTAATTTTTATTACATCGGGCCTTCAGCTACTAAATGATCTTACATTCCCTACAGTTGAACGTGTAGTTAAAACGGGGAAAATTAGTAAAACAAAAAAAAAGACGCGGGTATTATAAATTTAATTCTAACACGTTAGGTTTATCGGTATCTCAATTTATACTAAAGATGTTCTGGTAATATCAAATTGTCCTGAACCGCAAGTATAAGATATGTTGGAAAGCACTTATAATCTGTGAGAACAAGATGTCATCACTGTTATAAAAACAACAACGTGAAGAGATTTACTGTGAATACAATGCTACATTCTGTAGAAAGTATTTCAGTATTTTCCCAGAAAGTGTGTATTTCTTTAATACACATGGAACTTATAGGTCCTGGAAGACATGTGTGTCTATGGATGGTATAATTAATGAAATATCATATCATACATATCATATAATGATATATCATTTTATTTGGTTTTTATATATTAAATTAAAGTATTAATTTTGAATTTTTTTTAAATTAGTCATTTAAAGTTTGTAATACTTAATTATTTTTCTTAAAATTAATTAAAAATAACAACAGTTTTACACCAAAACTACATATTAAGTCAGATCAGACTTAATATTGTAATATATTTTTAAATACATTACACATAGTCAAACAAACTTTTTGCCACTTAAATTTCAAAAATTAATATCCTTTCAATAATTTGAAACGAGTATACTTTTATCTTAATACCGTTATTTCTCCTAAAAAAGTATTTGAAATATGTACGATCACCCTGTTAGTATATTTTATTTATCATCAATATTTTAAATTTAATTTTTGTACCAATTTTTTTTTTCGTTATTTCCGTAAATACTAATTTCACAAATCACCATTCTCTATAGCTCGATTCAAATCATCAACAATCCGCCCCAAAATATTTCTATATTCGGAATCGGATTTAAATATACCATCGAGAAATTGTCCTTCGGTGAAAAAACCGAAAACACCGTCAATCCGTGTTAGGGATTTCTCTGTTAGATGATTCAATACGATCGTATGTAATGTATGATGGCATTCTTTTAATAATTTGAGTAAAAAACTTTTATCGTAGGTGTAGTCAACTTCGTAAAATGATATGATCGCCATTCCCGCTTTGTGGAATTTCGTTTTGAAGATTTCCGCTTGTTTAAGTTCAGCGTCGGTAAATAATCCGTTTCTTTGGATGACAGCTAATTTTATCACAATTTTTATTATATTTTTGACTAATTTTTCTGCCTCTTTCTTATCTTTCAACTAAAAAACAGAAAACAAACGGTGAAATAACAAAATTAAATTTATACAAGATACAGCTGCGTTTGATAAAATAGTAATGTGTGTTATGTAAATCAATTTGGATTAAATTGAATCGTTTAATTACAAAAATAAAATAACATTATATAGAAATATTTATACTTTGGTATATTGAAAATTATGCAATAAGTATTAAATATTTAAAAACTCTTTTTCAAATCAAATCATTTATACAATAGTAACAGTATTACTCATATAGATAATAATAATGTGCAAGTATGACGTATATGATCTAATTCTACTGTGAAACCAATGACCAGGACCCCCAGCCCTCAAGTAAACCAATTCATGTCAGGCCACTCCTTTAAATTTAGAAATTCTGTAAGATAATAAAGTGCTTTTCGTAGATGAATTTCTTAACAGTTTTTTAACTCTTTGAAGTCAAGACATTTGATTCGTTGAGGCAGATGATTATAGAATTTATTGGCCCTTGTACTATCTTGCGTTCTGAATAATCTGTTGCTTGTTAACGCAATATTTGTTTTATATCTAGTGTTCATATTCTGAATCAATTTTGAACAAGTGACAGACACATTCTAGAATGTAGAGAGTAGGCAATGTTAAAAAATTTAATTGAATAAATGTTTGCCTACAATCATCACGAAATCCGAGATTTGCAACGATTTTTATTGCTTTTCTCTGGAGACCAAAAAGCATGTGTCTGATTGACGAATGCCCCCAAAGCCAAACACCGTAACTAAGATGGTTATGGCATATAGAACAGTAAGTTGTTTTTAGCGTTACTTCAGATTCAGACACGGTACCTGAAGGTTATGTCAAAGAAAGATAGAACTTACAAGTCGCTTAGCTAAGTAATGACCTTGTTCTCGCCGGAGTCGTCTAGAATTTAGTACTGTTAGCAGTTGGAATTTCCTGCAAATCCTTTTTTTAGGGTAAAAATAAGTGTGTACAATTAGTACTATTTTATGTTAGTTTATTTGTGTTGAACCAATCTTCTGCATCGACCATTGCCTCCTTGCGTTTGTTACACGCCTCTGATACCGTATCTGATTTTGTCAGAATCGTTGTGCTGTTAGCAACTAGTATGGATTTTGCGCCAATAACAGATCAAGGGAGATCATTTATGAAACTTATGAACACTAGGAATCATCTAAGATGGAGCGCCGAGGCATTCCCTGCTGGACTTTTGTGATAGTTTCCCGCCAATCTTCACGTACTGTTCACTTAATTGTTTATATTTCAGTATCTCATGTGATACGCAATCGAAATCTTTGGTTAGATTTAAGAACATTCCCACACAAGCGCCTTTATTATGAAAAATTTCCAGTGCGGTTTTCACTAGTTTCAACATTGCCTCAGTCCAAATTTTTCTCGAAATGAGAGTATAACTATAGCTGCTCGTATTCACTGATTTATTTTAATCGTATGCACTAATTTATTTTAATCAGGTGTTGAAATAATAGTAATCCTAAATAAAAAAAAAAGAGTTCCCAATTTCATTTGTTTGTGCTAATAAATTTATAATGTACAAAAAAATAATATATTGGTTGTATAGTCTTTGTTTCTTATTACAGTTTCACACCTGCTCTGCATAAAATCAAATAGATTGTGGCATCTTTTTACGGGGATGGAGTATCACAGTTTTTTTACAGCTTTTCACAGTTTAGCCATATTTTGGGACCCAATCAAACAGCATTTTTTTTCGGCATATGGAAATATGATATTATGAAGCATATAATTTAAGCATCTATGCTACAGCTCACGAAGCGTCCGGATCTTTCCAATTACTGTATTCCATGCTTCTCTCTCGGTCACGGGGGAGCCGTCTCTATCCACGAACTCGGGACTGTCGAACGTTATCTTCCACTTCTTCCTTCAGAATGTCGATGGAATACCTGGCGCCGCTCGTTTCCCCTCAATTATATAAGATGTATAAGTAATTCTCTTTTACATTGTATTCACTACGTTTAATTTTCCTGCACTGGTTTGTACATTTTCCTAAGGATGACAAAAATGGCCTAATTACTCAATTTAATCAATCCTCAATGATTTGAGTACTTTTAGGAGGCTGAAATAGCCTCGTTTGCCTTCTATAATTCTCTCCCTTGTGTTTATTTTTCACATCAAAGTTTCGGAGTTCCAAAGTGACGTTGAAAATTAAGATGATAAGAAATTACCTTCCCGAAGCCTCTATTGTTTATTTGAAATTCGGTTGAAATTCATTTTGGATTTTAATTTTGCAGCTTGAGAGATCTAATGTCATCTTTAGCAATTGCCTGAGTTTCTTCTCGATTCCCATCTTATCTAGAGTTTGGAGTAGATGACCTTGTTCTACTCCGTCGTATGCCATCTGGAAATCAATATACAAGTCGGCAGGTATATAGCATTCATAGAACTTATCTAGTATGCGTCATATGAAGCATATTATCGTAACTATATTATGTCATGATGTCTTTTATCCAAAATCTTGAACCCTCTCCTTACATCACACTATATAATTTACGCATTATTCCTCTGCGGTGTCAGTAAAGTATATTAAGAAGAAATAGCGCATTAAATCGTTTCGGACATAATTTTGACTTCGAATGAATTAGAATGTCTATTGTCAGACGACAAAATATTCCTTCACTTCGTTGGTGGCCAAATGTGTTCTGGAAATAATTTTGATTTTATTTTTAACGATTCACATGTATTTATTATAATTCTAAATTTTTAATCCAGAACTTAGATCAGCTATTTTAATTATAATTGGATTCGTCAAATTTGTAGCTAATTTTCATATCTTTCTGTTCCACGAAATGAAATTCTAAGTTTACTTACTTTATTTTCGATTATGTTTTTGAAACATGAAATTGTGCACAGCTGATGTATCTCAAAATATTTTTTATATAGATAGATAGTCTTGTATCGTGAGTTTTTGAGTCTGGTATCGGTATCGTGTTTATGGACTTCTTCTTGTAGTTGGAAGTTGTTGAGATTGTTCTTTACATAGAGCAAACATTCGAGTATGTAGATGGACGGCAGCGTTAACATTTTGAGCTTTGTATAAGCGTAACGGCAGTCTTCTCAATAATTGGGTCCTGCTGCTATTCGAAGTGCTCTCCTTTGAAGGCGGGAAATGTCGGGATGGAGAATGGCCCCATACCAAGATGGAATATGAGATTATCGAGTGACATTGCATGGTACACCCTAAGCATACCATTTTCTGATAACATATATGATGAATTTCTTAGGGCATAGATATTGCTGCTCACCTTTGAGTGATGAAGGAGCCTGTGTTAGATCAAGGAAGGTGGCCATTGTATACTATCGCGTTTGAAAACAATTCATGCAGTAATTAATAACCTCGTTTATTGCTGTAGCTGTGTTTTTATTTTCTCTAAATCCATATTGTGCTGAGTTCAATAGTTTATTTGTTTCAAAATATTCTATAATGCTGGTGAAAAGTGTCTTCTCAAAGATTTTGGAGATAACCGGGAGAGTAGATATTGGCCTGTAGTTCTTTTCCTTATCAGCATGTCCTTTCTTGAATATGGGCAATACAATTGATTTCTTTAGTTCATGTGGAAAAATTCCTTCCTGAAGACACATGTTAATTAACTTGGTTATAGGATACA
>WYDF02187228.1:0-21797 GCA_009867245.2 Adranes taylori | reverse complement strand
TATATAATTACTTTCTGACTCAGATTTGCAGGTATATTTCCTGGGATTTTTTTCGAACTCCTCTAGATTTTGTGTTCTAGAACTAGGAATGGATTAGATTGCATTATGCTGTTTCAGCGACATCCGCCTGCAAACAATTTGGTTACCATCCCTCCCTGTTTGAGCTGTTGTTTTTTCAATTAGGCTTGCTTAGAACGTATATCAGGTAGGTGACGGTGTATTTGCCTATAAATTAATTTAAATTTCATGTAAACAATGTAAAAAGTTTTATATTTCGATGTAATGATTCATTTGTTTTAAATGCAATATTCGTGATAATTATGTGTCAACGTTCAACAAATAGATCATTAAACATGTCCTAGTAAACCTGCAAATTAATAACTTTGAAGAAACCTTATCAAACTTTTAAAAGCATATTTGAACGCGATAAATATTCTGTTATAGCATAAATAATACTATATCAGGTGAATCGAATTGCTTTTTTTAGCAAGAATAACAACAATATCGCATTTAGTTAGGTATATAATGTCGAAAGGAACGTAATAAATTCAGCTAAAACTATTAAAAGCCGGAAGCCGTTCATAATGTTGTATGTACGTTACACCGTCTAAGGGGTTGCATAGTTTTAAGTAAACAATTAACTTAAAATGTATATGTATATGTAGGTACAAACTTAAACGCTTATATAAGTAGTATTAATAGATCTTATGCGAAGTAACCCTTTCATAGACGCGTGTCAGATTTTCTGATACAGTTAATTTATTTTTGGTGATCATTTATTTAAATATTGTGTTGATTTTTCAACCAACATTATGTTATTAATGAAACTGATTTTATTGCAAGCTATTGTTCAATTTGTAACTGTACCAGACTGCCATATACAAGAAATTGTATTATTCTATGTAAAACAATTTTATTTTCTACAATTTTAATTTTCTGCTGTTTAGTTTTTGTACTTGGTCGGTTTGCTAGATTTTCATTTATTAAGCTACTGCATGTATATAACGTTTTTTCATCGTTCGTTTCTTTTTTGAAATATTTTCAAAATGAATGTTTGTTGTATGTTTTCTTTGTGTTTTATGTGGATAAACTTTTGCGATTATTGCCATATTGTTTGTGTTGGCCGATGTACGCGGATTGTCCCAAACCGTACCCGACTTGACGTATAGATGCCGCTGACTGTTAAAAGAATGACTATGGTAGAAAGTACCAACCTGATAAAGCTTAAGTTTAAAGTTTGACGACGCTCCATCGTTTAGTATTTATTTCGCAGTCATCAATAGTGAACCGCTTTTAGTGAAAAAAATTGGTCATCGTAATGTGATACAATACTTTCATTTAAAACACCTCAATTCAACCAGTATCAAAGCGTAACTAGATTCTACACTAGGAGAGTCTGCTCCTTCGTTTGTAATAGTAAAATATTGGATGGAAGCGTTTAAACGAGGCGGCACGAGCAGCCAACACGAACATTGCAGTGGTCGATCAAATGAGGTGACCACTCCAGAAATGATGAAGAAAATCCACAAAATGGTATTGGATGACCGTAGACTGAAAGTGCAGAAGCTAGCAGACATTGTACCCATTTCAAAAAGTACTGTACATTACATATTTATGCAAATACGAACAAGTGAAAGCTGTGCGCAAGATGGATGCTGCGATTACTCACAATGGAAAGAAAAATAGCATCATGAGAATGTTTAAATTGAGTATTTGACGTACTTTCACAGC
Source organism: Adranes taylori (assembly GCA_009867245.2). NCBI lineage: Eukaryota > Metazoa > Arthropoda > Insecta > Coleoptera > Staphylinidae > Adranes > Adranes taylori. The sequence goes on along the minus strand of WYDF02187228.1, from coordinate 20,066 downwards.
AATTCGCGTCGATTCATAACCATGGATGAAACATGTGCTCATCATTTCATGCCTTAGACGAAGGAACAGTCAAAACAATGGACCGAAAGGGGAGAATCGGAATAGTTTTTAATTTTAGATCAGTTAATATAATAATAATGTAATTTTTTTTCCAAAAATAACATTTTAAACTAATTTCAAACATGTGACCCTAGGAGCACATTGAAATTCAGGTAAGTCATCTTACTTTATTACTTAAGTTATCATTTATACTCACAAATAGCTTTTTGATCTTAAATAGGTCTGATGAAGGGATGATTGTTATTCCCGAAAAATGTCAACAAGACAGTCGATGACTGTCAATTAATTTCGTTTTTAACATCTTACGATATCAATTAAAGTGGAGTTTTTGGGTTTTTTGGAACACTTTCTTGTTGAATTTATTTTTGTATTTTATTTTGTGAGGTCGGGTACTTCTGGGACTACCCCCGTATGCTCTCGTAAAGTTTCGTTGAATGTGTTTGTGGTTTTGTTAGTGCTTGTGTTTTGGTTATGTGTTTTTGTTTCTTTGTTTTGTTCGCCTCTCAACAAATTCTACAATTAACAAATGCCTCAACCTTCTCAGCATTCTTAGGTTCCTTGTGTATCTATGCAACAAATTTCAAATGATTTCGCACGAAATTTAAAACTAAATTAAACGTTGAAAGAATTCCTTTGATTATTTTATGAAAACTATGAAATATAAAACGCTTAAAGAAATAAAGTTGCGCGTGTAGCAATCGGTTAAGATCAATAGGCAATAAATAATATCTGAAATTATGTACAAATAGCACGCACTTGAGCTATGTGCAAAAACTATTTACTTAACTAATATTTCCAGAAAATGGGTAACGATAAAATAAATTATTCTAATACATTTTCGTATCAAAATTACGATTTCTTGAAACAGAATATCTAAAAACAGGAACGCTTGAAATCTTTTAAAAATAGATGTATATAAGTTAAAGAATTTAATTAACAGTAAAAAAATAAGAATAACGATTACAAGATGAAAACTTTAGACGCGTATGGACAAAGAGAATTTTTTATAGCATGCAATGTTCACTTGAAAACTACAATTATTGAGTGAAAATGATAATGAAAACTGTTTTACCGATCTGGTAATGTTTAAAAGACTGTTCTGGGAAAACAGTCTTTTACCGATACTGTTTTACCGATCTGTTAATCTAAAAAGTGTAAATCGTAACTCAATTTTAGAAATATGAATGATGTTCCTTTCAAATGAACGATGTTTGTTTGATTCGAAGTCAATTTTTGAAATGAACATGAACAATATTCATTTCATTTCATTTCAAATGAATATTGTTGATGTTCATTTCAATTGAGTTACGACTTTAAACATTTTAGATAAACACTGAAATGAACATTGTTCATTTGAAATGACCATTGTTGATGTTCATGCAAAAATTGGGTTACAAAGCATTATTTGAACGAAAAGAGTATGAAGAGTATAAAGTGGTAACTCAATGTTTGTAATGAACATGAACAATGTTCATATCATATGAGCAATGTTCATTTCAATGTTCCTGTTAAAAGTTCAAGTAGTAAGTCAGTTTCTAAAATGAACGTGAACAATGGTCATTTGATTTGAAATTGGATGAACAAACCCATCTAAAAAGTATAAAGTCGTAACTTAATTTTTAAAATGAACATAAACAATGATCATTTCAAATGAACAATGTTCATTTCAATGTTCATCTAAAAAATATAAAGTCGTAAATCAATTTTTGAAATGAACATGAACAATGTTCATTTAATTTGAAATTAGATGAACGAACTCATCAAAAATGTGTGATGTATTAACTCAATTCTTGAAATGAACATGAACAATATTCATTTCAAATGAACAATGTTCATGTCAATGTTCATCTCAAAAGTTTAAAGTCGTAAGTTACTTTTTGAAATGAACATAAACAATATTCATTTCATTTCAAATGAATATTGTTCATGTTCATTTCAATTGAGTTACGAGTTTAAACATTTTAGATAAACACTGAAATGAACATTGTTCATTTGAAATGACCATTGTTGATGTTCATTCAAAAATTGGGTTACAAAGCATTATTTGAACGAAAAGAGTATGAAGAGTATAAAGTGTTAACTCAATGTTTGTAATGAACATGAACAATGTTCATATCAAATGAGCAATGTTCATTTCAATATTCATGTTAAAAGTTCAAGTCGTAAGTCAGTTTCTAAAATGAACGTGGACAATGTTCATTTTATTTGAAATTGGATGAACAAACTCATCTAAAAAGTATAAAGTCGTAACTTAATTTTTAAAATGAACATAAACAATGATCATTTCAAATGAACAATGTTTATTTCAATGTTCATCTAAAAAATATAAAGTCGTAAATCAATTTTTGAAATGAACATGAACAATCTTCATTTAATTTGAAATTAGATGAACTAACTCATCTAAAATGTATGAAGTATTATCTCAATTCTTGAAATGAACATGAATAATGTTCATTTCAAATGAACAATGTTCATTTTAATGTTCATCTAAAACGTTTGAAGTAGTAAGTCAACTTTTGAAATGAACATGAACAATGCTCATTTCATTTGAAATGAACAGTGAATTTCAAATGAAATGAACATTGTTCATGTCTATTTCAAAAATTGACTTACTACTTTAAACTTTTTAGACGAACATTATTCATGTTCATTTTAAAAATTGAGTTACGTTGTTCATTTGAAATGAACATTGTTCATGTTTATTTCAAAAATTGAGTTACGACTTTATACTTTTTAGATGAGATTGTTCATCTCGTTTCAAATGAAATGAACATTGTTGGTGTTCATTTCAAAAATACGATTTTATACTTTTTAGATGAGTTCGTTCAAATAATGCTTTCTTATGAGTTTATCTTAAACATTACTAGATCGGTAAAATAGTTTTCCTTATTATTTCCACTCAAATGTAGTTTCCAAGTGAGCATACTGTTTCCTTATCCCTTACAAAAAATTCGTCTTGCCCGTAACCCATACGCGTTTAAATGTTTCTATTTTTAAATACTGAATCATTGAGTTGCAAAAATCTATAGAATGACAAATGTATTGTGCTTTGTGCAAGTCCATGAAACTAATGAAGCGAATAGAGAACATAATATATCACTTACGCACACGTAGATACACACAAACATCTGCAAGCTAGCAATGGATTATTAAGCGTATCGCTTGCCGAGTAAGAAGCAAAAATTTTCATCTTTGAATATCAGACCACCTCACAGATAATTACAATAAGTACGCGTACATATGTGTTATTTGATGTATTTGTCTTCCACGGATCGTTGATTATGAATTGGAAGATAGACGAACACAACTAAGTCAATAAATATATTTACGTTTTTTTATTCATATAGTTGATGTGATTTCACTGTTAAAACAAATATAAAAAAATGGCGTATTTATTTGTTATATTCTGGTGAGTGTTTATGTTTGGGCAAATGTTTCCTTCTAGTGTTAAATACAATTTGGTTTATATTAGGCAATGTTCTCAGTTAAAACACAGAAGATACACATACCATCAAATTGGGGAAGCAGCTTTTATGCCAAAAAATGGCATGCGCCAATAAATGGCTTTCGAATAGAGAGCTTAATCTGTAGGTATGCGGTTCTGCAGCCACACATTGCACATTTCGCGCCAAAGAATCAAACGCTGTGTATTCTACTTGCTTGGCATGCCATTTAACATACACGTGATAGTAGCTGGTACGTGCAAGAAGCTGGTATGCTAACGTGCAAAGTACAGGCATATGTATCTCCGGTTTCATGGATGTAATTCACAGAAATATGTCTTCCTCGAAGCTCTACTTAGTAATCCTTTAGTCTCTAATTTATACAATTCTGACAGAATTTGTATAAACATTTTGGGCGGACTTTAGCCATGCATTCATGTATTCCAAAATCTAGAGATCGTAACAATCGGCCAATATTCTGGCTTAAAGTTCTAAATTCTAAAAAGATGGTTACAGTATTTATGAGCTTTAAATTTCCAAATTAATTACATAAAGGTGGGTTAGTGGTACTTCGATTGTGCCTCCTTAAAGTTATATGTCAAAATCAATTAGATATTTTTTTACTAGGTTCATCCGAAGCTTCCGATTATTTACAAACATTTAAGTAATTATTAATTGAAAATAATTAGGAATTATGTAAGATAATTAATTCTTAATTGGAAAATATCTAATAAATTGTGCAATTCCTGTCAATCCAGAAACTTGTCTATCAACGTTAGATAGAATGTTTATCTTGGCCTTATGTGCGGTTTGTATTCCATTTGTGTGATGTTCCACGCAACTGTTCCAGCTTAATTGCATTATTTTGCTTTTTGCCAACCAAAGAGATTCATTGCCGACCAAAGAGATTTACTTACATCAAGTGAGACACTTGTATATTACTATTTATCTAGTAGATACATATATAATAAATGAAGTAGATATAGATAGTAGACAAAATATGACGATCACTATTCCGTGGCACAGGGTTTATTTATTTCTATCACATGTGAGTACTGGTAGCTTATTCAATGTTACAATTTATTATATGTTGTAAGACGATTCAGAAACAATGTGCGTTATCTTTGTCTTTCATAGTAGGATAGATTATTATACTATTTATTGGAAGCAGAGTGCAAAGGAATCTAATTTCGAAAGAAAAAAAGAAGAATCTAAAACTGACTTGGATTTAATGAGGGATTTGCGAGATGTGTCTAAAAATTTTTGTGAATTCATCGATATTTCAGCAGAAAAACTAAAGATGGATGGATTATACGAGTAGAGGCGTCATGCACTAAATATATAGTTAAGTAATGCAGTTTGGTAACGAATATTAATTAGATATTAGCTGTCTAACCTGATCAGTGTGAGTCGTACTGTCACTGAGTAACAAATTAGGAAGAATAGTGAAGAAGACGCATGAAATGTTAGTACGGGATAGAAGCAGTGAGCAGAAAATGTGTGGCACAAATGCTTTCGCGACGCGATAAAAGTGCAGACCGGCCATCGAGAATTACCGCCCAATCGATAATAGCTGCTCTCCTCAAAGATGGCGTTAGCACTTGTGAATTTATTTCTGTTGTTCAAACTGTTAGTGCCGCATTGTATAAGGTGGGTTTAAAACGGTTTATTGCACGCAGTCGTATTCGGCTTGAGTTGCAAAGAATTGGATAGTGGAAGTGGATTTTGCGATTTGAGTATGGAAATAGTATGGAATTTAGCTTAGCATAACGAAACTGCTCACAAAAATTCAATGCTCATCAAAATTTATGGACTATTTGTTTCTCTGAATCAATGTAGTAAGGAGAGATACATATTTTGAGGACATATTGTAACGATAGAAATGGTTAAACATTTAAAACGCTAAAAACTTCAATGTCTAAAGTTCTAGTAAATTAAATTTTAAACCAAAACTAGGGTTGAATAAATGAATCCATTAAATTAATGAGATTTTCCTGTATTGATTCACAATAGTTAAAGTCTATGTTTGATAGCTAGACAGACGTTCCTGTTAGTCATCCACGAGAATCTTAGAAGTTATTCGTTCGATTCTACAAAACGTGCGTTCATAGTAGTTTCATGAAATGCATTCCTTTCATTGCCATTACCTGATATCCAGCTATGCAGCTGGGACAGAGCCTACTCGTTAATTCCAGCAACCTTTCGGTTTGATTCGGTCTTGAGACAGCAAAACAACTTCGCTGCAAGACATTTGTTCTAGTACTCTCCAGAAAATTCTCAATTTTGAAGTAGGAGCGAACTGGACACTATTTCTTCAAAAAGATATATAAGACGAACCCCAATTGAGTTTAGGCGATTCCGTTTCCAGATTTAAAGTTTAAATTGTAAATACTTCACGTCACTTTGTTCCGTGAAGTAGCTTAGTAATCGCTTTTACTCTTCTATCCAGTGCTTGTGTAATCTTCAAGAAAGAAAGTAATGACGTTCGCGTGTTTAAATCACTAAACTATTGAATAATTTACATTTACAAGTGTCCGTCATGAATAACGAATTAATGTAAGCATTAAATATTTAATTATTATAGTTTGATTTGACTATTGAAACTGAGTAATTTCAGTACATTACTTCGAGCAAAACATTAACAAATCTTCAAGTAAATTTCTATAACGTGCTAACAAACTACTTTGTGTTTTCTATGCTAATAAAATTATATACGTGTATGTTTTAAACAAATTTAAACTGGATCGTTGGCAAATCAATCTATACTCACGTACAATAAATAATTATCGCACAATTTATTACTATCTATCTAGTGAACCTATTCAGATTTAAGCATACTCCTTGAAAGAATAAATATAAGAATAAGATAATTGTTTCATTTTTGTTACGTTTCCTTCAACATTTTAAACACAACTCGTATATAGTATTCATCATAATATTGTAACGCCAAAAAAGATTTTAAATGTCTTCACTTCTTAGATTCTAATGTAATGATCTTAAACATGTGAAATATGTAATCTAAGGGAAAACAAGATTTATTAAACACGTGCACACGGCGTGCCTATTTTAAGACGTCCGTGGAATGGAAGATAACTATCGCGTCGAAGGAATTTGGGGTCAAGAAATTCTCGCGTAATAAGCGTAAGTTAATACGTAAGAGTAAGAACGATCACTTTTGTTTACGCCAGGGTCGCCCGTCAGGGGGCATGATGATCGACAGAAAATATATAAGGAGAAAGTTTAGTACATCGGGCCTTAGAATTTTGGTTAAATGTAAATTAGTTAAGTCACAGGTTATTGTTACAGCTCGCATACTTTATTCATTCATTTTTATCGTGTAACTTATGTCTGGAGTTCAGATGCGAGTAAAATATTTTATTTATATATTTTGGCTGAAGGAACTAAAACACACTCAAGTTCTTTTAATGTAAATGTTTCATTTCAATGTAACTAATTGTTTTCCATTTCAAAATAAACTAACCATCGATTAACTTTTGTGTAGATGCTGATCACAAGTTTTTAATTTTTTTTTAGTGTATTAATAATAAGGTACACCGATTGACATTTATGAAAGTTTAAAAAATCATAATCGCATTATATTTTTTTAATGAAAATTATTTTGCGTCCAAATTAATATTATGTCTGCTTAAGATAGGTAATTTTGCTTAAGTAAGGTTAAATCATTGGCCTTAATCAAGTAAGAGCTCTATTGATTATTGGTTTAATTACAAATTGTATAGTCTCTGTTTATTCTGAAACCCCAAAATAATAGATGTCAGAAGATGGCCCGATAGGGTTGAAACTATAGTCACAATCTTAACAATATTGTACTATATGTCGTAGTAACGAAGTAACAAAAAAAAACAACACTGCCTGGAGTTTAACTGGAAGCAGAATTTATTTAGCCAGTTAGAGTTCACACAATCCCATGTCACGAAAATAAACGTGACAATAAACTGTATCACACATTTATTGTCACAAAATGATAGTAGACTCTATTTCAGTGGAAAAATAAAAGTTAGTTCTACATTCTCTAAATAAATAGACTTATGCGTATGCTAAGCTATAAATAGGGTTTGTATTGGCAGTAGTATCCAATTGCATCAAATCTGATTAGATTATTTAGCAAAGATTTGTTTGGATCATAGTACTTTTTCGACTTGACAAAAATTTACTTAATTGAAATGGCTTACGAATGGCTTATGAAAAGAAAGATACAAGCAGCGTAAATTAAATTTAACTATCAAGGACAAAAATGAGGTAAACCGATACATAATAAACTAATGGAAGAGCACATCGACGATAGATTGTCAAAGAGAATATTACAATGTAGGCCATAGTGTTCTAAAAAGGCCAGCAGAGAGACATATGACATTAGCAACATCGGAGGAAAATCTGGATGATAAACAAGTCCAAATGTTATGAAGCTGAATGAAATATAACCCGTAAGCTAATTTGTTGACTTGAACTAATTTGGTATTACTTTTATTGCTTCAAGTATTAAAGTAGCTTAAATAATTTGATAAAAGTTTATAAAAGTAAAACCAGAAAGTCTAACGTGAAAGCGATATGGTAATCAGGTAGTAAAGTTTGGTAGTGCCAACAAAGACATCATGTACGGGTCCAAAAATTATTTGATGATGAGGTACTCGACTAGACTGACTATTTCCAATTGAATTACGCTAGAAAATAAATTAATAAGAGCTCTCAGTATGGAACAAGTTTGAATTTTGTGTATAATATGAGAAACTTTACATCTGTTTAGTAGACAAAGAATACATACATATAGAAAACATAGACTACAACACACCAACAAAATTTATATATACTCAACAAATTTTCCAAACAAGTTAGAAGTAATTAAACAAAAACCCCTTTTCGCGTTAGGCGAAACGAATTGCAAACGGGCGGAGGGGGAGGGGGTAATATGAAGCACAAAAGAAAGAGAGAAATGAGGTAAAACGAAAAGATATAAACATCTTCTAGTCGCGTGCAGACCGATTTTCCTTTCGAAAGTGATAATTTTTTGTCAAACATCTTAAGTCTAAGTAGGCTCCCAGCGAGGATTATTCGAGTATTTTCGTCGCTTCGATTTTTAGATCTTTCTCCCCCCCTTACTTGCTTTACGTTCATAGAATTTCATCACCAGTGCATGCATAGTCCTCCTCATTTAGCAAAACAGACAAATATTTGATATATAGTCGTGTCTCTCTTTCTACGTATCGAATAAATCAGTCGCTTTTGAGTGAGAAAGTAGATACGCATTGGAAGAGAAAAGGTATCGGATAGCTACTTAAAGATTAATACTTGTTTCTCAGCAAAATAAACCGATTAGAAGATGATGTACTTACTATAGTATAGGTTATACAATTTAGAGAATTATTACACTTCGACTTTATATAACAATAAATATATATATAATTTTTTATTGCATAGAACGTTCAAATAAATAAAAAATAATTAAATTTATGATAAATATTTACTGAACCATAATCAAATTTATTGAAGATTCAAAAAGACTCCATTTGTACGACAAACAATTTAGGTATGATTTTCCAGGTACTTTGGATCAGGATGTATGAGACCAAATCTAAACATTAGTCAAGGTAAAGAAAAGAATTATCAACAAAATTTAGTAACGAACCCCGTTACATGTTTTTAATATTTTGATCCTAATCAGGTAAACAAAGGCTTTTTAATGCATTTAATCAAGAATCAACCAAGAAACGCGATCTTTTATTGTTCCTATAAATTTTCTTTCAAGCTTTGCATCGTGTGGCATATGTACTGTAACGTTGCGCGTTACCATACAGTTAAAAATCTCTTAAAATTATTAAGTAGGTAAATTAAATTCACTGCTGCGATTTGGTAACCCCATAGATTATATTACAAATGTAATAACCGTATGCATTTGTTCATGTATCTTCATAGCTAAGAGTTATTGTCATATGTGAATAAATAATAGTTATTTATTATTAATTAATCCATATTATGACGATTAGAATAAGTAAACAAGTATATAATGTCTTATCGCCGGCATTTAAAAATGTATTTTCTTATGGAAAGCTAAACGAAGATGATTTAGGTATTAATGTAAAACGTAGTTTCTATGCCGCTAATACTGCTTTGTGTGAACGTATAATTTCGCGTAGGTTAGGAGAATTTAGGTGTCGATCTATTTGCATAAGTGACTGGTTATATGCAGCGTAATGAGCATGTATGTGTGTAGATGCATGTGTGTGTGTGTGCATTCTATGATTGAATGACGTATTAGTGTTTATATTTGAAGAGTGGGAATAGCGGTATAGAAGCGAACATACGTAATATACCAGTATTTACTCTAGCTTGCTGGTTTACACACTTATGTGTGATACTGCTGTTGGTACATTGAATTAAACGGAGACCCGTGCCGCGTCGTATAGCAATGTGTGAAAGATTGCATACGACCCGTACAATGGAGAGAAAGACTGATCTAGGGCTTTGATTACACCTAGTGCGATTTTTGGTATATAAAATTAGTTCCTGAACATTTCTGATCTCGGGCGACCGCCAAGAGCCGTATCTGCCAGCAAGAAGCTACAAACACGACAGCAAGTACACCAGCAGCCGATCTAGTCACCAGCGATTAAAACACGTTTGCATTAAATTTATTACAGCTGCATTCAAGAACGAGAACACCTGGGCAACTTGTAAGACTCGAAAACCTGATTCGGCCTGTTAGGAACATTTAAAAAAAGAAATTAGCCATATCGATCCAATCGAGCCGTTCTCAAGTGATGCGTTATCAACTAACAGCATTTCATCTTTATTATATAGATTTCAGTTTTTCCAGAATTTTCGAATTTTTCGGTCAACTTTTCCAATTTTCCGGGCAACTTTTCCAATCTTTCTTTCCGTAAGAACCTAATTCGGACTGTATGGAATTAAAAAAAAATTAGCCAAATCGATCCAGCCGTTCTCAAGTGATGCGGTTACCAACGAACAGCATTTCATTTTTATTATATAGAAGACTATGCGCTCGCATTACAAAAATCTGTTAGTAATATGTATATAGGAGATACGTAATTTTCTGGCAACGAAAATCTATCTTTACAGATTTTGTTCCAATTCGTTCAATTGTTTTATAATCGCCTTATTTTATGCGGTTTTTAACAAAAATCAATTGTATGTACTAAGCTTCTTATCGATAGATCTATTGTTTGCTTTGTTATATAATTGTTACGTTTATAACATTTGTTATATACACATGCCCTGATTAATTGCATAGCTTTTGTACTTACATTTTAAAACTTTTGTGGGCTGGTCTTTCATATATAAAAGTCAATAGTTTTACTGTATACTGTGCATAAAACAAAGACTCAATTATGTTTTGGGGTAATAATCGATTAGCATAGAAACGCATAAATAGTAAGCATGTCAGAAAGGTTATCGCGTCTTTTAAACCTAATAGCTAGTAAACTTCCGATTGAAAACTTTAAAATAATAAAAATTATGTGTATTCAAACATTTATTTAAATATAATTTGAAAATTTATGTACATAGAAATTTGACTACGAAAAATATTTTTATGCAATCCACTTTGTTGTAACTCGCCACTAGATGGCGCTGCAGCACATCATCTTCTACACCATGTCGCCGGCCGCGGCAATTAGACCATTCCGCTGGCTGCGGTAGTCATGTCGCTGACGCGGCAATTAGGCAAATATCGCTAGTCGCGTTATTTAGGCCATGCCGCTTGCAGCGCAAATTAGACCATGCCGCTTGCCGCAGCAATTAGAGAATGGCGTTGGCCACTGAAAAGCCGCAGCAATTAGGCCATGTCGCTATCGCGGCAAACCCACGGCCGAAGGACGTGTCAATTAGGCCATATGCTGGCCGCGGCAATGCAAATATGGAGACCGGGTAGGGACAAAACAACGTTTGCCGCGTCCACTAGTCTAATTATAAATAGGACTCATATACAAACGATTTTACCCTTACTAGGAACATCCAACTTAAACATGTGAAGCTGCTATAGCATTTCATTACTAGAATGATTAGATAAACGTGTGTAGCGAGTATAAGTGGCATGAGTTATTAATTAGCACCGCGAATTAGTTGAACACCTGCACTTTGTTTGTATGAAATAGAAAGGGGTAGTAGGAGTGGACGATCGTGAAGGCACGCCCACTCCAGATGGGATCAGGCGGAATCATGCGAACAAAAAGTAACAGATACTCCTTAGCGGCAAGTGTTAAATGGGGAAATCTGCTAAAAGTGATGGTGATATTTTTTAATGAGAAGAAATGAATCACTTGTTGGACACAATCGACACAATGGACCTCAAGAAAAACTGTGTTGTTGACCGCGGAGTGCCAGTTGAAAAATAAATTAGTTTTGACCAACTAATAAACTAAAATCAGAGTTAGAACCGTCTCTATACAAAGAATGAAACTCTAGATGTTCTGTAAATCTAGTATGTTAATATCGTACAGGCCTAAACGATCTGATGAGCCAACTAAATTAAAATATATGTTGAAAATGCAATTGTTAGGCAACAATTAAGGAAGCAACTTAGTCTATTCCTTCGTGAAAAATGGTTTGAAAACTCAAACATATTAAATTCTGAATTTTCTAACTAATGAATTAATATTATCTAAACAAACGCACATTTTATTAGCTAATGATACGTTTAATTCTAGTGGGCGCTTACTTTATTTAGTTTAAGATTGGAGCTGAGTATTAAAGGTTTATATATAGGTTCAGCCCACTATAATGTCGTGTACAAAATACACGCGACAATCTTCTGTATCGGTTTCTTCTATACCGTTATTTCCATACTACATACCTTACAGAAATGTTCAGATTGCGATTGGGTCAAGTGTTTTTTTTTAGTTTCTTGGTTAAATAGACGTAGGTTCTAATTTCAGTACTATTTACAATCAGAAGTATTTAGTGATACCAGGGAAGGGCATTTTAGTTGTTTGTAGATTATGTTTTTCTTGTTTAGTGAATGTTCAGAATGCGATTACTTTGAATTTCAAAATAATCTAATGTAGTCTAAAACAAATTTATCTTTGGTTAATTTCTGTAGAATATTTACAAACATGTGGCCAAGACTTCTCGGTACGTGAGTCTGTAGGACTACTGAATGTTCAGGTATTTAATAATCAGTAACAAAATTTATCGTCTTAGTATAATATCTTAGATCAGCGTTTCTCAACCCTTATTGTCCGCGAATCGGTAGAAGTTGTCAAAAATCTCCCGGACGGACAGTTTTTTAACAAAACAAAAAATATTGTATTTTGAATAAAAAAATATTTAACGCAGACAGATAAAAAGTTTCCGCGGGCGGTTGCCGATTTCAATCAATTTCTCCTCATGTTGAAAAATCTCGATAATTTTAAGCGAATTTCGTAGTCAGTTTTCTGAGATCACATTGGGATTTATTCTCAAGTATTTGATTTTAATACATGATTTCATCCAGATAAGGATTTAATTTACGGAAATTTAAATCATTTATAAACTTTTGTCCGGGACTGTTCCATTGTAAGAAATAGTAGAATATATTTTATCGGTTTCTTCTGTACAGTTATTTGTTTGCGTCAAAACATTAATGAGGAAAGTCATAGTTTTAGGGTTAAGTAGACGTGGGTTTTAGTTTAAGTATTATACACAATCAGAAGTATTTAGTGATACCAGGGAAGGGCATTTTAGTTGTTTGTAGATTGTGTTTTTCATGTTTGGTGAATGTTCAGAATGCGATTATTTTGAATTTCAAAATAATTTAGTCTAAAACAAATTTATCTCTGGTTAATTTATAGTGATTAGTTAAGTACAGTAAAATATTTATAAGCTGTCAAACATGTGGTAAGATTTGTCGGTACGTGAGTCTGTCGGACTACTGAATGTTCAGGTATTTAATAATCATTAACAAAATTTATCATCTCATGAAATCACGTAAAAATACTGCAAATGATATTATTTTAATCAATTCTTGTATAAATTTATCTATTGTTTAAGTTGATATATCAGATACTTGTAATTGTAGCAAGTTCTTATTCTTTAACGTACTATGTAAAATTGACGTTTTTCTTTAAATTATAAGAATTACTTAATATTAAATCTATTCTTAAATTCAACTCTAATTAATAATAATTAGTTTCCAAGGATGTTATGAAGAATTACGTTGTTTATAATCTTACTCTAGTTGAACACTTACTCATAAAAATAGTAAAAGAAATGAAGTAGAGAATTAATTTGTTTCATTAGCGATTGTTTTCAAAACTGATAATCTTTTGTTTTATTATGATTATTATTATTATTATGGTGTATTTATTATCGTCGGTAGTCTCATTGACATGCAAAAATGTAGAGTGATTCCTGTCGAGCGTGACCGAATAATTTTTCACGGCTAGCTGATCAAACAGAAAAGAATAAAAATATATTTTTTAATGCGTCTACTACCGCGAGCAGGTTATAGTTACCTGTGCTGTTGTTGTTTATCTTTTTCAACATTTATTATCTAAGAACACGCACGTGAATTGCAACATTGGTTTATATTGTATAAATAGCGCTAAAATCGTTATTGGAACAGGAGCAGTATGATAAGGGGTTTTCGATAATCATTTCAGTTTAATGAATATAATCTACATTATTATATACGAGGGTCAACAAAATTATTGGCAGATGATATTACTGTATCAAATTTCGTTAAAATCAGTTTCGTATATTTGCGAATATTTATTTCATTTAACTAGCGATTAATTTAGCGCGCTGTGAAAGAATTCATAATATAAATTTAACTATTTCCATGCCCCAGGTTTAATGTATATGTAAACTTTTTCCTAAGTTTTTAATTACTTTATAACGACAAAATGTAAAAGAATAATTAAAACATCAGTACAGGAAATCCTGGTACTGATGCTTGAACAGTTGTCTAAGATTGTTTAATATTTCCTTTTTGGGCAAGTAATAAAATAATTGAAAGCAGAAGAAATTAAAGTTAAAAAAAAATTCACAAAAATGACAAGTGACGTTGACGTATTAGAAAGTAATTTTTATCTTTTGATTAAAAACTTTACCATTATGTGGATATGTGCAAGGCACATGGATTATTTGCACGCTCCAATGTTACCTGTGTAAAAGACCTCAGCGGGAACAAAATGATATGCTTGGCTCGTCGCTGCTACTATGTACGCTGACTGCTGTAACATGTGCAGTACGGACGAGAGAGGAATTGTGTATTGTGCTCCACACAAGGTGGAATTAATACCAAGATTTGCATAGGATTGTATGAGGAGACTGTATAAGGGCACAACTGATGTGTGTTTGACTACACACAGACCCGTATAGCTGAGCAAAAGTTGAATGACAGTTCACGCGAGATTTTGAATAGAAATATTCAGTTCCAATTTAGAGAACACGAAGAGTATGTTCTCGAAGACTATTTGCATAAACTTTATTAAATAAACTATTATATTTTCCAATTGTACTCAGTTCGGTATCACTTTAGTGAATTGTTTAATTTACATGAGTAGCTGACGCACAACCTACCACTGGACAAGCAGCTAACTAGTTTTTTAATATTACATATTGTCAGTCAAGTGTCAATAAAATTTCAACCTTTTTTCCTCAACTCTTTATATACTTTTGATACTCTCCTGCAGCCACCCACTACCGCTGCTACTACTCCTGACCATGGTTTTACTCGTTAGTCACATAATATCATTTAATGATATAAAAATGAACCGGAACGGATTTGAGAGTAGGATTAAACATAAAATAACCGTAAAACATCACTATTGACAATAAACACTATCACAAATGTCAAAAAATTAATAATATAAAACTCAACACGACTTTAAGTTCGTATAAAAGAAACATTTACTTTTTATGTTAAGATATTTTATTTTGCAACGACCTCGTAGATGGAAGACACCCGAAACGAAAATACTATAACTTCCATATCAGACATCCGTTTCCGTTCGAAGGAGAACATAGCAATAGTTCATTATATACATAAATATATTAATCGTGTGAATGGATGAAAAACCATAGATTCTTGAAAATAATCGAAAAGTTGCTCACTGATATCGCACGATAAAATACCCGATCTAGTCGCAGTCAATTCAAATGATTTGTATTATATGTAGTTGTTAAATTTATTTGTTATGTAGTGTGCTTATCGTATATTTTTTTCATTTAGCAAAGTTCGTTGCAATACGACGATTGTGGCTAGGTGCATCGAAATTTACCTTAACTTATTGTATACCATAAAATTTCTGATTTTACGAAGAGATTGAGGTACGGATGATCATCGTACGCGTATTTTTATGAAAATAAAACATTGTTTTGATTTTGTATTAACATTTGTATTCAAAGCGGCCATGTTTTCATCATATGTGCATACATATTGTTTATTTAAATGTAAGACAGCGTTGCCGCGTAGTTCATACAAATATGAATTTAAAAATGATGACAATAACTACCAAATATGTAATTATGGAGAATTTTGACATTATACATGAATTTTTCACTACTTTAAAAATACACTTAATTAAGTAGATTTTACTGTGTGTTTCTGTAGTATGCAATTTTAAAGCACCTAATTAAGTAGATGTGTTTAAAGTTGGATAGTAAATAAACATACAGTTAAATCTACTTAATTAAATACATTTAACTGTAGGGATGTGTTTAAAGTTCCGTACTAAAACATATAGTTAAATCTACTTAATTAAGTAGATTTAACTCTATCTTTCTTTAGTATGTAACTAATTAATTAAGTAGATGTGTTTATAGTTGCATCACATGTTTAACCTAAAATTTATTGAATTGTAGTTATGTCAAATGACATGTAAGCAATTTATAAATGATTTATTTTTTCGACATTTCAATATTGTAGCAAGTGTTTCATAGTAAATTGAACCTCTTTTTCAAGCAATTCCTCTGAAGATGGCCGGTGTGTAGCCGAAACTATACCCAGGAATCAAATTTCTTAATACAGTGTATTAGACAATATATTTGTCGTTTTATTTAAAGATGGAAATAATCCAGGATATGAACCGTATATAAATATTTAAACCTCAATAATTTTACTAAATAAGAGAAGTTGATTTATAGGTTTATATTATCAATTATAAGATCCATTAAAACGCATGCATTTTTAAATATCTGTTTTTGTGTAGAATAATGTTAATAGTCAATAGTGGGATTCAAATGGCACAACTTTAATGACATTAAAAAATTAAGCTATAATAATTTGTTAAGGACAATTTGGTTCCTAGTAATAATCATTACAATTCTGATTTGATTCTGTTCATTTTATGAGTCCTCGCCTATGGACAATTTAACACGAGTGTCTGGAAATCGACTGCACGTATATACTTTGTCGATTGGAGGATTATTTAGCATTTTTATTGTTTTATGGGCTCTATAGGCTGGAAAGAAAGAATGAACGAAGAGATGAAAAGGTCATTTCATGAATATTCAACAAATCGTGTAACGTAAAATTTAAATCTGTTTCTTTTCCTAATAATTATCTATTTATTGATTGCGTCTACAGTGTTGGTTATAATGTTTCGCTTTTGTATTTTTAATTGATACATTTCATACTGAATTGCGATAATATGATTTTTGGAAAGTTAAAAGAACTTTAACCATTCGTTTTAAAAGGAATTTCTCCAAATTCACTGGAGAAAGTGCGGACATACAAGTTCGTTCACACAAGGTGGCATAAAAATTCAATAACTTATTGAATGAAAGAAACAGTATTCCAAGTAAGCCAAATATAATAAAGTATGTTCTAAAAACACTACTATATCAAGTTGGCCTAGACATATTGCTCAGAGGAGTGGGCATTGGGTACAGATTTACAGCCATCGTAGAGAGAAATTGAACATTCAAATTCGTGCCAAATCTAGTTTCTATTATCCAAATTCAAATTTCCCGCAAAATCCTGTCCGGAAATGCCCTATCAGTCACCATATTGGCTTTTCGAATTAGAGCTGTCAAACGACCAAACTATTTATGATAAGTTTTTGAAAATATTACCCATCAAACTGGTAGTATAAGATTTTTAAAACATTTCGTCCACTGCGTTTGAAAAAATTAGTTTTAATTTGATAATTATTGGGATTTAAAAATTATGATTTTAGTTTCAGTATTAAATATCCAACTTGAACACCAGAGTTGGCTTGTCCTGAAATCCATGTAGTTCAAACAAATCTTTCTTTCATGAGACTACAAAACATCAAGTTGGACAAAATGTTTCCTAATACATACAAATTATACCCCAAGCTAGAAACATAATATCTGTGTCCTGATGTTGGTGAAAGTTTTAATAAGTAATCCATCAATTCATCAATTTGCAAATGAAAATATTTATAAGGAACATTATATTTGCGTCCTAATATTGGTGAAAGTATAATAAGTAACTCCCCGATTTGCAAAGGAAAATATTTATACGGAACATTACTATTTGGTGAAAGTACAATTAGTAACTCATCAATTAATCGACTTGTAAAGATAAATATTTATAAGGAACATTATTATTTGGTAAAAGCATAATAAGTAATCCATCAATTCATCAATTTGCAAAGGAAAATATTTATAAGGAACATTATTATTTGGTAAAAGCATAATAAGTAACCCATCCCCAATAAGTAATTCATCAATTTGCAAATGAAAATATTTATAAGGAACATTATATTTGTGTCCTAATGTTGGTGAAAATATAATAAGGAACTCATCAATTTGCAAAGGAATATATTCATAAGGAACATTATGTATGTGTCCTAATGTTGGTGAAAATATAATAAGTAACTCATCAATTCATCAATTTGTCAAGGTAGATATTTATAATATGAAAAGTAAACCAATATTTGAAAGCACACTTACTTCTTTATCTTTGGCAGCTATTTCTGATTCAAAACTATGTCGTTCCATAACGACGCCATCTTTTATGTCTATATTAGGATTATTATTGCTAGCGATTTGTTCCTTTAAATTTGTGACTTCCTTTTCTGCTAACGTAGCTCTCTGTAACAAACAAATAATTATAGATAAATAAATCACCACGCAGAAATGTTTTTTTTTTATTAAAGCCGAAAAAAGGCGAGGAGAATGGTACTGGAGAAGGGTCTAATTTCTCATCTCTGTGTGTAAAGTGAAAGACGAGAATAAAAGATAATAAATAGCATTCACTAAATTTGAAGGTCTTCTAGTGAAGGAAATTGAAAAGTTTTCAAATAATTTTGACGCGTTCAGAAACATGATATAGAGAATATTTAGGGCTATCAGAATCTCTAAAAATATACAAGATGTATCTATAAAGTTTACGATATTTTGTTTATCATTCAAAATTGGGTCAGTATATTCTACGACTGAAATTGTGGAGATGATTTGGTATCCCGAAGCTTTTTTCTTTGGAATCGACATATGTAAGATGTCCATTTTGTCCAAAATCAAATTGATCCGAATTTTAATTGCCCATTTTTTTTTTCTTTTTAAACTCGTTGTTCGCTCATTGTGAGTTAGAGAACTTAAAAGAAGGTAATACATTGATAAAGCCTACACTTGCCTCCACTCTAATTGAAAAGTTATTAACATCATATGGGGTTTAGTGAGTAAGGTGCCATCCGAGTCCTATAGTCTCCCATGCAATACCTAAATTGACTAAAAAAATTCACTCATTTATCGCCATTCTCAAAACCAATTACTAAAAGAGCAAGATTATATTAAGAGAAAGATAATAAAATAGCAAAACCTTCACATACTTAAAATAAATAATAATATAAAGATACTGTTTTTTTTTTGTAATCAACAAGATCATATACGATATTTGTACATATGATTCAAGATGAAATAGATAATCATTAAATTAATTTAAACGACACATCCTTATAGATGAAACTAAATTGAAAAATGCCACAATCGGTCAATTGAAATACAATAAATGGTCCTGCTTTTGGTCTGACTCGGCTGTTAATTGAATTTAAAAGAC
The DNA here is from genome assembly GCA_009867245.2 of Adranes taylori. Classification (NCBI taxonomy): domain Eukaryota; kingdom Metazoa; phylum Arthropoda; class Insecta; order Coleoptera; family Staphylinidae; genus Adranes; species Adranes taylori. The sequence goes on along the minus strand of WYDF02187228.1, from coordinate 581 downwards.
GAAGCAATCATTATATTATTATATTTATCATTCCATTGTATGTCCACTACACGTTGCATCTTTGTCTAACAAATTGTGTTCGCCTATAACGTTTGTTTATGTATCATATGTTTAGATCTAATAATGTCCGATCTTAAATTGATGTATTGACTCGATCTGATGTGTATTGTTGTAAGAGACCAATTTATAGATAGAATTTATTATCTGATTCATTCGTAATTTTACTTGTAATAAAATGAAATGAATAAAACGTGGCCTATTGAGAAACTATAAAGAATATTATTTTATTTGAGGATGTAAAAGTTTACTCCGCATTAAAAACTGAATATAAGAAATCTGGAAATAATATTACAGGTGTTCTTATAGCAGACAAAAGTCAAATTGGGTTTAGGAGTTTTTCAAAAGTAAATTCAGTTATTTATTCTAAATAGACTTCTAAAATGACTTAATTAATCCCTGTCTTTATATTAAAGTAATATTCAGAGGATTAGAACTTGAAAGAATATCCATTTGAACTATTCCATCTGTTTAACGAATAAACCTTTATGGGCATAAACATTACATGTACAAAGATTACAAGC
>WYDF02187117.1:0-21800 GCA_009867245.2 Adranes taylori | reverse complement strand
ATTGATGACGTTGCCGTTGATTTTTATGCCTGCTTCTACATTCTCGAGGGCCTCGTTAAACACTATCTCAGAATAGAGGTTGAATAGAAGGGGAGACAACACACATCCTTGTCGTACACCTCGTTTTATATTTATCTCTTCTGATGTCGACCCTTCAACTTTGACTGTTTCCTTTGATTATAAGTACCTAATTGTTTTATCAGATCTTTGCAATTGCATTAAAAACGGCCATTACATCATTTAGATAATATATTATATATGTTATATTCTCTGTAATTTTTTGTTGGCAAAGGAATTATTAATTTCAATTTGGTAACAGTCTCAGAAAATTATAAAATCCCATGTTAATTTTATATTTACTTTCATGTGTTGAATATATTTACAACATTAAGTTTTATGTTACTTCATTTTTATATTTGTGATTTATTTTTGTTTTATGTTAATAATGCCAATACTAGAAACAATAAAATATAATGATTTTTACTGAATATTATAATTATTCAACGTTGGCAACACTGCAATAAATGAATCATATGAAATATGTGATCGTGTTCTTTTGGTTTAATACATTTAGAGAGAGTTAGTGTTATTTCCAGGTGTTTCTAAATTTTAAACAAAAATAAAGATGGGAATATATATAGTACAATTCACTTAGATGTATACCAGAGACAAAACACTTTCGCCATAATTAATTGACTGATTACCAAACTTTAGGCATTTTTTATTTGGCGATTGTGGGATGTGTCTTCTTAATGGGTTATCATTCAGATGGGAAAATTAGACTATGTCAGATAAAAGTATGAAAGAAAAGAGAATAATAACGCAATTGAGATGTGGAAGTAGAGAGAAGGGAAATAGATACTGAATGAGGGATGATAATAAGAAATGTAGAATATGTGGAAAGGAGGAGGAATTATGGGAGTATTGGATAAAATCATGTGAGGGGATGATGTGGAATACGAATTAACGAAGTGAGGCGGAAAATTTGATGGTAGAGAATAGCAATACTTAGTAAAATAATTAAAGAAATAAGTAGAAGTGAAGTATGAAAGGAGACAAAAAAAGAAAAATGGGGAAATATGTTTAAATATAAAGGTGGCCTTCTTTTTCTTCATTCATACTTGGTTTAGAAGAAGGAACGGATTTTGTATAAAGGTTTTTCTTATCAATTGTACGTTAAATTTTCTTACACGTTGGGATTGTGGTGGTGCTATTAAAATAGTGAATTAATTTTAAACTTCGTTTCGTATTGTTTTGTTTTAATTTGGGTATGAATTAGAATTGTTTAAGCCAATAAATATTTATTATTATTTGTTAAAATAATTTGCTTTAAACGGCAGCAGAGCTCTGAAAACGTAACCTGACTCCATTCTGTATATTAATAATTATTAAGTAAAGAAGTATGTAACCAACGCAAGTTAATTGAAGAAATTGGTAACATCGCTCGGTTAACCCTAGATAATTACCCTAACCTTTTTACCAAGTAAATTGAAGAAATTAGCATTTCACAATAGCATAGCTCGAAAAATGTAACCTGACTTTCTTTCCTGTATATTTATAACTATTAAGTAAAGAAGTACACAACTAACGCATAGCTAATTGAAGAAATTAGCTTCCTACAGTAGCATAGCTCAAGTAACCCTAGATAATTAACATTATGTTCTTACTTGTATATCGATAACTATTAAATAACGAAGCACGCAACTAATGCAAAGTTATAGAAGAAATTGGCATTTTACTCGGTTAGCCCTAGAAAGATAACTTTACTTTTTAATCTGTATATCAATAACTATGAAGTAACAGGACCACGCTACTAACGCAAAGTTTATTAACGAAATTGGTTTTATACTGTAATCTTACTCGGCTAATTCAAGAATGTTACCTTAATTTCGTAGCTGTATATGAGCAGGAATGAAGAAAAAGCACGGGACTTACACAAGGTTAATTGAAGAAATTCGCGTTATACGCTAAACTCTAAAAAAGTAATCTTACTGAAAATTAACTATACTGTTTTTATTTGTTCGCTGTTTTACCTGCATATCGTTAAGTATTAAGTAAACAAGGACGAGACTAACGCAAGGTTAATTGAAGAAATATTCTTTATACGGTAAGATTACTCGGTTAACCCTAGAAAAATAAACTTATAGTTCGACTTGTATATCGATAACTATTAATTAAAAATCACGGAATAATGCAGTGTTAATTAAAGAAATTATTGAATTAATTAAAGAAAGACTGTATATGCTGCACACCAGCTGTTAACATAATCCAGTGTGTGTTAACAGAAACAGCGTAAACAGAAAACTTCAAACAATCCAGGTATACTAAAATATTTACAACTCTAAGTGTATCTAAATTAAAATCAGTTTAATTAGCTCTCTCACCTTTGATAACTACATAATTTCATTGGACACTTTCAACACTCTGTAGACGAAACCTTAAAAAGGCGCCATAAGCTTCTAGTGGAACAGTCTAACAACAGTCCCTTTTCCGAAGAGTTATATGGTTCAAGATAAGTTTCATTGTGTTTCGTAATTGTACCGTGCAAACGCTCGTTTATTTCAACACGTATTTATTCTTACCTTTTGTTTTCTACTCGTAATTGTCTCGGAAGAGCACATTCGCATATTCGAATTGTCGAGTATTTGTATAAGTATAGAGACTTTGTACCTTAACAAGTCACGTGGTATAGTGTGTGTGATTGTAGATAAGACTCAAATATTATGCATAGAAAAATATACACTTTCAAATATTTTCAGTACCCATCTAGAATAATTTTATTATGTTTCTAGTAAATGAGGAAATAAGAAATCTTATCCAAAACAAAACAGGATTTTTAAGTTTAACCCTTCAGTAGCCAATGATGCATATATGCATCAGCCACATTATTGCTTCACGCTGGCAAAGCTAGATTGTTTTTTCTCTATATAAGCTCCTGATGCATTTTTGCATCAATCTATTCACCATAGAAACTCACGCATAACCTTCATTTCGCACATTGTTTTATTCAATTCAGTGTGCTGGTACGTAGACGAAGTTATGCTCAAAAGTGGTAGGTGAGTGCATTTAGATGCGAATTTTTACAGTTGTTTATTAAAAACTTGAATAATAAAAAATTTATGGTGATATCTTGATACAAAGCGGGTAAGTAAACGTTATTAGTTCAAATTAGGAATTTTTTTCATGTTTTTATCGGGTACTTCATAATTGTGTCCTAGATGCCAATCATTTATAAACACGGTGGAAAAAACATAAATATAGAGTGCCTGGGGACTGGAATGAACTGTTCCACTTGATCTAGACATATTGATAATCTCAATTATATTGATAAGCACAGTATCCCAAAAATATAAATCTTTTAGAACATAGTTTTGAATAACCTTTTATACTGGATACTCCAGAAAGCAGCAACCTCATTACTGACCACTTTAAAAGCAATTCCAATTCTAGAGGGTCTTCTCATTATCAAAATTCACCTGAAGAGGTAAGTGGGACCTTCAGTGCTCCTATTCAAACTAAGCGGAATTTGATATGGCGTTAAAGCAATTTTAGGAAACTTCCCTCGAATTTTATTGGAAATTCAACCTTGCCCAATTCACTAAAATTCACTATGTCTAGAAATTCATTTGAAATTCGGTCAATGCTTCATTTCAATGACAATACGTTGGAAACAAGCGACAAATTACAAAAAATACGTCAGGTTATTGATAGCCTTTCAAGCAATTCCTATTTGTTTATTCCTATGGAGGAGAAGTTATCTATAGATGAACAGATTTTTCCTACCTAGCCTCTCACCATTTAAAGAATTACTTGCCCCTCAAACCGTACCAATGGGGCTATAAACTATTTGTTCTTTGTGGAGTGTCTGGATTCTCATATAAGTTTGAAATTTATACCGGTACAGAAAATGATACCACGAAGAGACTTCCTAGTGTACCTGATTTTGGTGCTAGTAGTAACGTAAATAAAATTATTTCTCAGACTAGAATGAGTACCTATATATTTAGTTTCAGCATTACCCACAGATTCATATATGAATCAAAGCAATAATTTGTTATTAATTATATAATAAATTGAGACAGATCTTTTAAATTATGTTTGTCATTTTTCTGAACACATTTTACGTGTGACTAAAAAATCAATTAAAATTAAAAAAATCGGACACTGAAGTGTCAACACGAAGGGAAGACTCATAATGGGGCCATTGAAGTATATAGCTAATTATTATATAAAAAGTGATTCTAAAACCCCACTTGAAATTGGAAAATTCCACTTTTTTCGGGTTCCTCCCCCGGTTAGAACCAAAATAATACTATTAAGAGATTATTCCTCTAGGATTTTAATAGCCCTTTAGTTGTGAGACTTTTAATAGTCTCGTCCCATAGTCTTGTTCGAAATTATTTAAAAAATGTAAGTTTACCTTTATTTCCAGTCAATCCAGCCAGTCAATCATTTTTATATGTGATCTTAATTTCGGCATCATAAAAAATAACTTCAATGGGTATACTCGAAATGGTCATTTCGAGCGTACCCATTCGAGCAAAGGCATTGCCTGCACCTTCAAGTGATGGAAATCGTTGACTTTGCAATACATTCTTGATGTCGGGAAATGTAACAAAATCGTTCGGACTTAAAAACGCAAATGGATGTCGAGCAGTATGAGCACTCGCATCGTTATGGTGAAGAATGATCCGACGTTGTGTTGTTTTTTCGCAGCTGGGAAATGATTTCTGACAAACAAACGGTTGTGTACCAATCAGCAGTTACCATCCTTCGACTTTGTCATAGGAATTGTAGCTACATGTCCGGATTTTGGTACAAGAGTTGTGACCATCTTTTTCGATACACTGACAATGCTGTACACATTTTTGAAGCGACTTCTATTGAAATGGTTCAGAGTTCTTCGGCACCTACTGACACGAGGCGCCATTTGTTCCTCGGTAAACAGATGCGGATCCAACGAGAAACTAATTTTTTCACTTCCAACTCATAATTCAAAACCTTTTGGACTGAGGTCTTAGAAATGCTCAAGGAACTCGCAATCTCCGCAATCTCCAGTAACATAACGATCTTCATTAATCATAGAACATTTTACTGGGTGACCGATGATTTAGGTGGACCTGTACTAGGATCATCGCTGAGATTTGTGCATCCACGTCTGAATTCAGCATCCAAAAATAGCAACCATCTCGGTAAGGCATTCTTGTTGCAATAAACTTCTTCAAAAGTTATAAGAAATTATCGCGCGGAAATGCTCTCGATTCAATTCTGAACGTCTTACTAATTTTAAAATTCACTGTGACTAAACCTTGTTGTACAGGATTACCACGAAGAACAGTGCGTTTTTGGTTGGGACTGTACTAGGTAATGGCAGGTGAGAGGGGGGCAGCGTTAACGGCCATGAGCTCGTGTGGTTATGCTATTTTAGTCGTAATGGATTAGTGGACGTTACAATTCCGCGTGTTTACGTACGATAGTTTTGTGACAACTAGTGCGCCAGTGACGGCAACCCAACGTCTTTTCCGCCGTCATTTCAATATTTCACGACATGGTCAGGTCTCTAACCGAAAAACAAGTTTGGGATGGGTTCACAAAATTATTGGAAAGAGTAAAAGGAGCTCTGTTACGGACTCCACATCAATCTGCTCGAAGACTTCCGAGTGTTTTGCGTATCGGACGTGAATCGGTGAATAAATTTTTAAAATTTGAGTTAAAATTTCACCCATACAAAATCATGTTCGTGCAGAAAGTGAATTAAGCGGACATTGTAAAGCGTGAAGAGTTCGTTGTAAAGCGTTCTGACAGTTCTGAAGAGTTCTCACATCAATGATGTCCTAATGTTTATGTCAGATGAAGCCCACTTTAATTTGTGCTCGGAAGTAAATAAGCAGAACTGTCGGCACTGGGTGGGGTCAAATCCCAGCCAACTCCATGATCACAAGTCACAGCATGGTGTGCGATGACGCTCCGCTGTGTCAGATGTCCCTACTTTTTCGAGGATGGTGACCATACAGTGACAGTAAATTCTGAACGGTACACTGAAATGATCACGAACTTTTTCTTAAGCGAGTTGCATAGGAGGATACTAAACACGAACGATATTTGATTCCAACAAGACGGTGCAACAGTCCATACTGCAAGAATATCCATCGATTAACTTCGGTGTACCTTTCCCACCCGTCTTATTTCTCGGTTTGGAGATGTGCCTTGGCCTCCGCATTCTCCAGACGTCAGCATGTGCGATTTCTTCTTCTGGGGTTACTTAAAATTTCGCGTTTATGTAGACAAACCCCGTACATTAGAGATCCAAATGATTCATCTGCAAACATTGGAAACAGTGTGGGAGAACTTCAAAGGCAGAGTGGAAGAGTGCAACGATGAAGGAGATCAACATCTCTCAGACATTATTTTCCACGCATAACTTAAATGGCATACATTTCACTACATTTTTATGTCAATAAATAATTTTTCAGTTCAAAATTAACCGAGTAATATTTTTTTCAAAAAAAGCCCTGTTCCTCGTTGTGACCCTGTATTTTGACGAAATTTTCAACACGTGCCAATATTATGTTGAGGTTAATTTCGGAACCATATGTTTTGTTACTTGGGCCCTCTATGTGACTATATGCAAAATGACAATGATATCCCTCGTATTAATGACTTACATTTTTAAAAAGATTTTTGATGTAAATATAACGTAATTATTTAAACTGTTTTGCATAGTAAATTTTTCAACATAGCTTTCGTGTTGGTCTTTGGTAGTTCACTTAGCCAGAAAAGGGTACTCAGCCTTCTAAACATACTACACTGGTGAGTTAGTTTCTAGCTTTAAATACACATTTCAAAAATTCAGAGAATGCAGCGCACACTATGGCATTGACGAATCAATGGTCATATTCAAAACCAAATCAAATATGAAACAATATCTTCCTTTGAGCGTTTAATCAAGGTATGCAAAGATGCGATACGGAAACGGGATATTTGGATGACCTTAATATATATATAGTACATTATGGAAGAGATAACACGGAAGGATAAATCACTACCACCTTAGGAGAAAAGGTAGTACGTCATTTAATTTCTAAATGTATGCAACATCAATCATTTCTACAATCCGTGAACTAAAAGTATCTTTAGTATTGGATTTCTTCTTTACAACTGTTAGGTTGATGGATAACTTTTCCTATCCTGTTGTTGAAACTTGCAACGTTCCGAGTAAACTAATTTGAAAATTTCATGGGAAATTGCAGAAAAATAAACAGCAATTCTTGTATAGTATTGTGGCCACATTAGCTGTAAGATGGCAAGAAAGCAAAAAAAAATGTGATCATAAATTGTATGAATAGTGATGTAAAAAACTCAACACGAAGGAAAGAGAATAATTAAAAATAGGTAGTATAATGCCCGGCAGCTTGTAGTATAGTTATTGGATCAAAAAGTGGATTGTTATGCATTTGATCAAAAGTTACAGGAGTGTAGGAAAAATGTTTTCTATAAATTGGTCAACAAAAAACTGCAGTTACAGTTAAGAAGTGCAATGTTACAACGTATATCCAAGCAAATAATATCATTGAAATTATATATGCCGCAACCTCTATAAACAACCTGCGATGAAAAAAAAAATCTAAAGTGTGAGGCACAACTTCATGATTTAAAATGCAGAAAAAAAATTGATACTGAAAGAGTTAAGACCCATTTACGCGCAAGCACATTAATAGGCATAACACTGTCTACAATATAAGATATTTAATAAATGATGACCTAACCAAACGCGAGAGAAAAGGCAGAATGAGATCAAGGGCATGGCAAGGGAGATGAGCTCATTAGGGCAAGGAACAAAGGTCGGATACAGAAAGGTGTTCTTGGGGGAAGAAAAGTGGATGTGGAGTGATTAAAAGAGTACCCTGGTTAAAGTAGATGAAAAAAAAAACAGAAGAGTGCAGCAGAGATGGTAATAAGAAAAGAGAAGAAAAGAAAGGAATAATGGCAGGGATAACACGGAGAAGGAATGAAAACTGATATGGGATAGGAGTGGTAGAACAGAAGAAGGAAGAAATAATGAGTGGGGTTAGGAAAGTGAAAATATATAGGATAACAAGAAATATAAAGAATAATAGAGATATAGCACTGAATGCTTAGAGGAATTCGATATTATTGGACTGGACGAAATATGGGTGGAGGAGGACAGATGGGATGAGATAAGAAATAAATTTCCGATATGGTATGACTGAGTATGACGATAGGGTATGACTGGAGAATGCAGAGGGCAAAGAGAAAACGTAAAAAGGGTAGAGCAAGTGGGTCGATAATTACGAGTATAAGAATAGGAGTGAAAGATTTGGGTGGAAAGGGGTAGGATTGGGAAGGAGTATGTGAAATAATGGTTAATGTAAGTGGGAAAAGGTGTATGATAGTGACAGTATACGTGAAAATGGACTGGAATGAGTTTAAGGAAAAAATGAGTTGCAAGATAAATAGTGAGGGAAACAATATTGTCTTGTTAACAATAGTGGGTGATTGCAATGTGAGAATTGGAGGGAATGGAAGTTATTATTCAGGTAAAGATGGGTTGTATATAAATAAGGTAATGAATAATGTTAGAATGAATGGAACAAGAAGGACTGGAGATAGGGAATGCATGTATGAATGGGGATTCGGATGGGGAGATAACGTTTAAAGGTCATGGAAAAGGATCTTTTGTATATTATGTAGTGATGAATGAAAGGGCAAGAAATTGTGTGCAGAAGATGTGAAAATTGGGAATAGTAAGGCAAATGGGGAAGTGAAAATCGGGGATAGAGAGGGAGTAAGGCAACAAAAGAGAGGAAGGTTACAAATGGAATGAAACGGAAACAAATAAACATGAAAAAGATAATTGGAATGAGCTGAAAAGCATAGGAGAGGTTATGGATGAAATAAAAAGGAATATGAGTAGGAATGATAAAAAAACAAGGAAGTAAGAAGTCAGGGAGGATATTTGATAATATTTGTTTTAATAATATTATACTTGAATAGTTTATTTAAAATGTGGATGAAGTTTATTTAAAATGTGGATGTGGATGAAGTATGGATTGGTAAGAAAAAAATTGTAAGAGAATTATGAAGGAAGGTTAGAATAGGTGAAGCAAGATGGGAAAAAAACAGTGCGACAGGGCAGGGTATGTTGCCAATTGAGGTATGCGGATGTATAAATGAAAGTGTGATCAAAGCGATAGCGAGAGAAATAAATGAAGTATAGAAAGGAGAACAAAGAATGCCTGAAGAATGGAACCAATGGAAAGTTGTCCCGGTGTGCAAGAGAGGTGATAGAAAATGTATGGAAAATTATAGAGTTACTACTGTGATGAATGAGATATTTAGATTGGTTGCGACAATTATTAATATAAGGCTGGAAAGGGAGATGTAGGAGAAGAGTGCTTTATCCAAGATGCAAAACGGGTTTGTGAAGGCTAGCGGAACGCCAGACAACAAAGTGCCAATAAATTTTGTAATGAATCAGGAGATAGGTGAGAAGAGAAATTATATATGTTGCTTGTTGACTTATATCTGTTGCGTATTGACGTATATATGAATATATATGTTGCTTGTTAAAGTCCGCGTTTGATAAATTGATAAGAGAAAGAGAGAGCGATTTGTGGGAGAAAATGAGAATAGATGGAAGAATGATAGGGATGATAAGAAGAATGTATATTGGAACGAAAATTAGAGCGCGAGTAGGAGAGAATGTATCAGAACGGTTTGAAATAAATAGGGGGATAATGCAAGGTTGTCCAATGAGTGGAAACTTGTTTAACATTTACATGGCTGATTTGGAAAGGGTTCTAAGAAATGGACAATCCGAGTGAGTAAATATATGGAATGAGAGTATATGGGGGACGAGTTATGCGGATGATATAGTTTGTTTGACAGGCAGTAGGGAAGAAATGGTGGATGTGATAAAAAGAGCAAAAGGATACATGAAAAGAAAGGGGTTAGAATTGAATGTGGAAAAGACAAAAATGATGGTATGCATGAGATGAGGGAGGGAAAGTAAAAACGATAAGTTTGAAATTGATGGAGAAATAATAGAAACGATTGAAAGATACAATTATTTGGGAAGGAACATGTTGACATGGTGGCAAAGAAAACGAGGGGTGCGATGGAATGAATGAAATGCGTGTGGAAGAGAAATTCAGGGGATCGAGAAGAATGAGTATGAATGTTACGGATGTATGTGATAGAAATATATTGATGTATGGATGTACTGAAGAGAATAATAGGAGTACGGAGGTCGACAGCAAAAGAGATTGTATTGCAGGTATCTAACAAGTATTCTCCTGGTGGCTGGATTCAAAAAATTGCGAAGTTTGAGAGAAAGATGGTCATGTATGAGACTGACTGATTGGTGAAAATGGTGTATATGGCAGGAATGAATGAGATCGAAAATAATCGATGTGGCAATGAGTGCACCCAGAAGAAGAAAAAACAGCATTCTAAAAGATAGGGTTCGCGTTGAATGAATGATATGATAGAAAAATGAATGGGGGAGGTATGAGTTTGGATGTGGAAGAAAAAATGGAGGACGTATAAATGCAAGAGATGGATGCAAGAATAGGGGCAATAGATACTGGTTGGATGAGATTTAGAGAGTCTATAGGATATGTGGATAAGATGAAGAAATATGGGAGGTAAAGGATGTAATGAAATGTGGAGAAAGAGTGAAATGTGGATGAGAAAGAATTAGCGGAGAATTGGAGAAAGTGTTTGGGAAATTAGGGTACGGGCAAGGCATCATGTATAAAATTAAAGAAAAAATAAAGGAGAGGGAAGGGTAGAGAAGATAAGATTCTTTGGATTTATTTTTATCGACGGGGTGTGCTAAAAAGGCCAGATTATCCATGTCGAATCCTGTCGTAGAAGAAGAAGCATGTAATGTTCCATGTAGTTCAACAGTTGATCGATAAATTAGCAGAGGAGAAAATGATTCTAAGCAACAGTTTGATACGACGATAGCGGCATCAATGGAAGATTTGGTGGAGCCTGCACAATTTACACCTCAATTTGATGTTAATGATCCAGGAACATGGCCAAAATGTTTATCATTGTTAGATAAAACTTGGTGGAAAATTGCCATCGCCAAATATTTAAAGAAGATTTTCCTAAGGATGAAAAAGGTCGTAAATTTTCCAATTGATATTATTATAGTATTTTGACAAATGGTGAAAAAATTTTAAGTAGTTATTTAGTATATTCATTATTACAAAATGTTTATTGTTACTATCGTAAAATGTAGTGGCCAATATTCACCACTCACAAAAGTGGTTGTAAAGTTTGGTAAAATTTGTGTCATATACTGAAAATTTATGAGAGTAGTTCTTTACGTATAAAAATTATACAAAATTTAGCCAACTTCGTACGTTTATTATGAAAAATCTACTATCGCACGATAAGGCAGAGCAAAGATGTATGAAACAGAAAACAACATATTGGCAATCTATTGTTGAAAGAATAATTTATATGCTAATATATTTTGCAAAACAATATATTTCAATAGAAAGGGATTCTTAAAACATTTTTGTGATGAATAACGGAAATTTATTAAAACTAGCAGAAACTATGGTTAAATTGGATCCAATTATGGCAGAACACTTGTGCCGCATTCAAAGTACAAAAAGAAAACTCATTGCATATTATTTAGGTGATAAAATACAAAACGAAATCATTGATATAGTTTCTAAAGCTATAACTAAAAAAGTTTTAGATATGTTTTGAGAAGGCAAATATTGTGCATTAATAGTTCATAGTATACCGGATATGAATCATGTAGACCAATTAACTAGATTTGTCGTTTATAATAATAATACAAATTCTATCGAAATATACAAACATCTTTTAGAGTTTCAACTTATTCATGAAACGATTGGTCAGGGCTTGTTTAATATTAATACACAATTTCTAAACTCATTAAACATTAATATTCAAGATTTACGAGATCAATCTTATAATAACGCTGATAACATATGTGGTAAACATAATGGGTTTCAACGAAAAATTCTTGAAATTTATTCTAGAGCTGCTTTTGTGCCCTGTTCTGCTCAGATCCCAAAATCTAGTGGTAAATGATGCTACCAAAATATTAAGTGAGACAATAATCATTTTGGAGTAATTCAAGTATTATATAATTATTTTTTATAGCCGTAAAACTTTGGGGAATATGAAAGAAACATTTACAATCCTTACATTTAAAACTTCTCTCTGCTCCTAGATGGGAAAGTAGAATTTTGTGTGTTTTTAAATTTGTTTGTTAAATTAATGTTTGATATGATATTTTGAGCATAGTAAATGTAGCCAGCAAAATTAGACATGTGAAATTGGAAACGTTGTGGAAAATCTAAATTTAGTCCTATAGCAATTTCTTTCAAAATAGTATTATTAGCACGCCAAAAAGGGTAGAAATGAAGTTGAAGTTAATGCAACATTTCCAGAGGTACGCAAAAGAATTAAAACAATTTTTGTTTAATTATGAAGCCTCAGATAAAACAATTTCAAATCCTGAACAGTATTTTAAAATAATGTTTTTCTATGCTATATTAGGTACAGCAATAATTACAAGCACTGTACGATTTGATTTGCAACAACATCACATGCAGGATTATATAAGTAATAAATAATATAAATATGTTAAGTGATTGGAACGATTCTGATTATTAAAACTTTTGCAAACAATTGGAAATAATTTTAACTGGAAAAGAAAATATAAACAATCTGGATATAGATGGCCGAAGTTTATTTGAGGAATGTAGAAATTTGCAAACCTTTATTAAGAAGTAGGTTTCTCCTGAAAATACACTTAATTTTCTTTATTAAAAGAAATTAGCAACTACTTTTTCATATGTTGTTGCACAGCGTATTTTTTTTAACTTTACCCGTATCAGTCGCATCAGGAGAACGATCGTTTTCAAAGTTAAAATTAATTAAAAATTATTTGTACTCCACCATGACACAAGAACGCTTGTTTGACTTCTAACTTATTATTGTGTTTTTGTTACTTTTACTTTAAACCTTTAATTACAAATATTTTTTCTTATGAAAACTTTGTTTCCTTAAGGGGGGTTATATATATATTTTTTGTACAAAGGTACCATTTACAGGCGGCAGGACACTGGGCTCCCAACCAGCAATAATCCGCCTCTGCTCACAACTAGTCTGTAAATGTACATAGTATATGATTCATTAATAATAAAAATATCGTGCAAAAATACTTAGTAAAATATATGTAACTAATCCCATCTTCTTCAATAACCCTAAGAAAATCCAAAAGAGCAAAATCTAAATTATACATTTTCACTTGGAAAGGGATTTAAAGAAATCTAATTACCTACGTGCAGATTCAATCGATTATCAATATCTTATTAAGAAACTCTCAACAGCGCTACAATAAAAAATAATTATAAAGCAAATCAGAGAAATATGAACTAGAAGAACAATTAGTATACTTGGCGAACGGAATTTTAAATCCGGAGTACGCAATAATGCAATTTATATAGTTTGTTTGGAATAACGATGAGCATTAAAGTTTGATTCAAGAATATAATGCATATTTCAAATGAAATTTCGTAAGTATGCAACGCGAAACTTTTGCAATTTATTTTCTTATGCAATTAGCATTTTATGTATCTTTCCTGTATGAATATATCGTTTCGTGTTTATGAAAAGTTAGTTAAAACTAATCCATAGAGAAATAAAAGAGGCAATCAACCTCTCCCTCCATTTCTATCATAGACAATGGTTTATTTATTTATGTTTAATTTAAGTGCAATAGTAATTTTCTTACATTTTTATGTAGCAGGGTATTTAAAAATCATTCTTCTTTAAGGTTACCAGACGAGAGAACTAGTGTACGAAAATGTACCAAATAAATGAGCTATCCATTTAATATCTAATTTTTTGTTATATTAATTGATACAGTGAACAACTACTTAAACGCGTTATTTAATAAAGGAAATAAAGTAAAACAAACAAATACTTGGAAAAACTTTATTGCATAATATGAAGCTGTGTCTATGTGTATGTTATAAATAATGCGTAGCTGTGTCTATAGCTATTGTGGAGGTCAGCGGGCCGCAGACTGCTGAAGTGGCAATAATAAACTAATATAACGGATTGTTCACTTATGTTCTTTGTCATTTATAATTTTAAATGAACGAGATCATTACCTATATTTTATACTGTATTTTTTAAAATCATTTCCAGATAATTTGTTTTTTTTAAACAAATTTTCTTAAACCGAAAATTTAAGTCATATCCACCATTAACAATAGAATAGCCACATAATATATTCTATATAATGCAACAAATTAATAATTCTATTAAATATCGCAAATAAGAGGAAGAAGACAGAGGAGAAATAAAAAAAAATTAAATTAAATTAATTCCTGCAAGTTGCAACACTGTTATGGGAAGGCGACAAAAAATTAAAACACTTCTTTCTATCTCCTTCGCCCCCTTCTTGTTAAAATCTCATTATTCTGTTTGTATGATCTCCGTTTCCTCATATTGTGGACCCACGCGCTGTACAATTTTCCCCTTTGATCCCTTGCTCTTTGTTCCACTCTATTACCACACATTCTTACATGCAATGTTACTATATTTCCTCGTTCTTTTTTATATGCCCAGAACGTACTCTCTCTCCCTCTCCCTCTCTATACACAAGTATACCTAAATCTAACAATCATCCTGTTTTCTTTCATGCTCATCGTGACAATTAATTTGATTGAATTTTCCCCTCCAGGTTTATGTGCTTATATTTAGTGTTTTAAACATATTCTCTTATTTTGTTCTCCCATTCCTGTTTTTCCACTCACACATACGCTTTTCTATCTCTCTTGTCACATTTCTTTCCCCATTCAGTTGTATTTACCACTGTCCAGAATGTAACCTATTTATTCTCTCATTATGGTCTTTTTCTGTCTTTGCACCGTTCATTCGTTCGTCTCTCTACTGTGTCCCTTTTCTTGACCAACACCATTTTGCTTGCCGTGGAGTTTTTTAGCAATATTATTCTTTTCATGGTTCCTTTTTGAATATTAGCCATATATTTTTCTTTCTTTACCGCCCATATATTAATATACGTTTTACACACCCCTCAATTCACTTTAACTCTCGATTTTCAAAACTTTTCTCCGCACACTTTATTCTTTCTGCCACCACATCTGCTTTCTTTTCCATCTGAGAATCACCTTCATATTTGTATTTTTTGTCGCATTCTATTCATTCTCCATTCGGCCAAAACACTTCTTTCTTGTTTCAGGTCCCTGCCTTTTTGCATACCATTATTTTAGTCTTTCTTATATACATTTTTAGTCCTCTTCATTTCTTGTATTTGTACATTATGTCAAGCATTCCATGCATTTCACTCTCAGTCGCCATATTTACTAGGCCACCTGCATAACTCAGCGTCTGCACCTTTTCTTTAGCTAACACAACACCTTAATCCTGTCTCTTCCTCATCACTTTTTCCAAATCGGCTGCAAAATTTCCAAATCGGCCACGGCGAAACAAAATGTTAAGCTAATCTTGCATCCTTGAGATTTATACGCATCCAACCACCGTTTTGTAGTAAAAGTCTTTAGAAATTACCCAAAAACTTTTAAAGAGCCCAGAACTTTGAAATGACTTTAAAAGAGCCCCACGGTTCTTTCTCTTTTTCTTCCACAGTAAATCTAGAGAGTAAATCGGATAAAAATTTCGTATGTCGGGGACAGTAAAAATTATCGCTTTCAATTTAACTTCAAAATGTTGAAGAACTTTGTAACAGAGATATCTAAAACAGTTCCCATAATTTGGCAGTGATTTAATAAACTCCCTTATAGGCGCGAATTTAATATGAAGATGTGGTAATAAAACTTTTTTTGGGAAGAACCAATGTAGTATTCATGATGTATTTTTCGCCCGGGTTAGACGTTTCAAAGTGGCCAGACGTTTTTGTCCAATGAAAATCTTTGGCTTAACTAGCCCACAAACAAAGAAAGCAGGAACATTTTGTATAAATTGTAACAACATGGTTAATATTTTGAAAACTCCACAAACCGTCTTGCGATGTTTTTGATATTTCATTTTCTCAAGTTATTTGCCAAATTGTTATAGTTGTCCTCCAAAGTCACCGAGTGACCTATAGGAGGTGATTTGTTACCATCGGAATTTATTCCCAATTTTTTTCCAATTGAGACTACTTGAGGGTTGTTTTTGACGAATCAATAAATATGCGCCACTCAAATGAATCATATTCTATTTCAAATATTTCACTAGACCTTAAACATCACTACGAAAAAGAGATTTCTCTCTTGAGAGAAATCTTTATTCAATTCTTTCGTTACCTAACCAGGAAAATACTTTCCGGGTGACAGTAAGATTTTATTTTTCCCCGGTCATTCGGTTCGCTGTTATAAAAGAATTGAAGTCCCTCATCAACAGAAAAATCTGAATTAGATATATCTTTGGTGGGTAATGTGTTTCTGTCAACACATTACTCAGGGTAGCAACTAAATTTCCAGGTGAGTGTGGAACTAGTACTTTAGTGCTACGAAGCAGTAAACGAAAAGCTCAAGTAACGATTAGAGTAAGATACTTAAAACTGTATAAAAATTGTACGCAGTTTATTTATTGGAGGCCTCTAATGGTTTACAGGATATGTGGAGAAATCTTTCCCCCAAAACAAGGCCTCATTATGTTTTAGAAAGAATTGTTGGTGATTCCAAATTAAGAACGAGACTGTTATCGGCAATAACTGGAATAAGCTGTACTTTAGTTTACAGTACACTAAGAAAAAAAGCTTAAAATCTTTCCATTTCCCTCCAGTGGAGAATTTTTACCCTGAGATATCCCCTCTGATACAGTTCCTGAGGAAACAATTTAGCAAATGATATGTTTGGTAAAGGCGATGCACCATTCATAGACTTTCCTGAACAGGACGATATTCTACATGCTATCACCCAAAATGAAGTATCTGAAACACAATATATAGGCAAAACCAATTGTCCTCGCTAAGACGCATTAACTCGTCGTATCCTCAGACATATTACTTCAAAGACCATATCGCTCCAAATTGAGATCTACAACAAATGTTTTTGATTGGGACACTTTTCAATCAACTGAAAAACTGGCAAAACGGTCATGATTCCAAAACCACGCATAGGTCCTAGGCATGTTTAGTCAAAGAGCCCAATCACTCTTCTCAACGTTTTAGGAAAATCTTTTGAAAGCATCTTCATATTCGCCTAGAAAAGTGCCTACAAATCAACAACATACTCCTAGAAAATCAACTCGATTTTGGAGCACCGTAGATTTCAAACTAATGTAGATTTCACTCCGTAGATTTCAAATCAATGTAACTTGTATACTAAATAAGTTGTGCTCTGGCAGTATTTCTGGGTATCTCTTCACATTTTGACTCCGTCTGGCATGCTGAACATGCTGGAATAACAGACTAAAGATTTGAGATACTTTAGAGACAATTACAGACATTTTCTCCAGGCCTATATACCTTCAAACTGACGTACCAGCAGGATCTGTCCTTACTCCTCTTTCGTCCATCGTACTACTATGATCTCTAACCCCCAATCACTTCTTATACCAATTGGCCATTGTATGCTGTATGCTTCCAATTGGCCTTTCACAGCTTCATGGAAATGTATCTATAAGGAAGAAACGGTAAGCCGCAACTTGCAGATGTCTCTTGACAATTTTTCTAAATGGCCATAATAATGACCCATCACGCCAAATTCGAGCGAAACCCAAATTATCTTTCTTCATTTAGCATCCCAATCACATCAAAAAGAAGTGTCGAAACCTCGCCAATATTAGACACCGGCTTTGGAATGGACTCATAGCTTTCCAAGACGAGAATTGCTATTTAAGCGCCACTTTTAACAGAAGATTCAATTGGAACTCAGACCTAAATAATAGATTGTCCAGGGTGCACAAACGCGCTAGATTGATTACTTGATTTCTATACTCCGAGGACGGTCCAGGGGATGTCATCCCAAAATCCTGCATCAAACTTACAAAACTTATATTCGGCCTCTGATGGACGACAGATCAGTTTTATATTCCACACTATTAAACGCGTAAGCACACAGACTCTCAACCTGTAAATGTAGAATACTACGAAAGATTCACAGGCTACATTTCCGATTTCCCAGTTCACTTCTGTATGAACTGTCAAACTTCGAGCAAGTCGTCTAAAACCTCTTCAAGCCAAATACCCGAGTAGATGGGATGCAGGAAATAATCCTATATCCCACCAAACTCTTCAGTCTAACTAGAAAGATTAGACTGGATGGCTTCTACCGCAGAAAACTGCCTCGAAAACCCTACCAGCCCTCTTCCGATTTACACATATTAAAAGTATATTTCGCAGAAAGCAAAGTGTCTTTCTTGTTTGATGTAACTCTAACAATGTACGCCAACAATGTACGACAATATAAATTCCAATAAAGATATCAAATGCACACCAGACCTGCCAAAACAAGTCTAGCGAACTTGATGATCTCGGCGTATCGTTTACGTCAGTTAGTTCAGTTGTGTAACATTATTTAGTGATTCGCTTACCAGAAAGTCGCGCAAACATGCCATTAGCAATTCCAATGGTATGGAAGGAACCGAGGGTCCACTCCACGGATTGTTATTTCTACATTACAAAAAATGATGGAATAACAAGCAAGACCAACAAGCCCACCAAATGTCTCAACCCCCTTCAGCTATTAGATCTGTTTACAGAATCTCAGAGAATCCATCAGTCCGAACACAATGATCTAATTCGCGATCTAAACTTATCAAAGATTCAGGCAGAATTGCTGGTGTCCAGATAAAAAGGTTGGAATCTCCTTTAGAAGGAAACTACAATTTCTTTTATCGTACAGTTTCTTCTTAGACCTCGAAACCTTGTTCTCCTCAGTAGGAAATTTAGTGTGTTGTACTGATGTTGATTCATTACTGAGTGAGTTAGGAGACCGTCATGATCCTATTGAATGGAGGTTGTTTACAGATTCATCTAAACTCTGTTTAAAAACCGGGGTTCTGCATATTGGAAATGAGAAACGTTCGATTCTTCTTGCCTATGCAGCCCATATGAAAGTGATGCATGACAACATGGAGACCGAAGATATATCGAAAATACTATCGAAGATACAATACTTAACAGTATTCTTTGAATATATGCGGCGATTTGAAAGTAATTGCACTTTTGTTAGGTCCCCAACAAGGATAAACTAAGTTTTGTTGTTTTCTATGTTGTTGTCCAAGAAGCAATGTCCTACCAGATATATCATACCTGGACAAAGAAACGTAACTTCTCAACCACTTGTTAATCCTGAACATATATATCTTCCCCCTTTGCACAACAAACTCGGATTAATGAAAATTTTTGTTAAAGCGATGGATAAAAGTGGACCAGGTTTCATATACTTAAAGAGCAAGTTCTCTAGGATCAGCTAGATCAAAATAAAAATGGGTATATTTGTAGACCCACAAATAACGGGGCTTACTGTGCACACCGACTTAGAAGAAAATTTTAATGGGGTTGAAAAAACTGCATGGAAATTTTTAAAAATGATCGTAACTAAATTTCTAGGCAACAGAAAAGTTCAGAAGTATGGAGAACTAGTTTCAGAGACTCTTCAAAATTATGAAGCTCTGGAATTTAATATGACCCAAAACATCTATTTTGTAGGTTCACATTTCGAATTCTTTCCTGACAATCCCGATGCTGTGAGCGACGAACACGGTAAGCGAAAAAAATCCACTAAAAAAGGGATTTTCCTCACACAGTAGAAAATCGTTAAAAACTATATTTTCAATTAGAATAATAGTTGTGAGTAAATTAAGTAATTAGTTAGATTAAGCAGGCCGTCTTTGAAAAATGTGTAACAAATATGAGAGACTAACAAATTAGAAAAAATGCCAATGAACCTCGGGTGGATGGCCATTTCTGCTATAAGGTATTAAGATTTATCAACACCCTTATTTTTCAGGACGTCATATATGTGCGTAACTGAATACACAGTAACTCTGTATCTGAATCTATTACATCGGATAAATATTATTTTTATTAAATCTTCTGTATATGTTTAAAGACTGTTGGTCGACATATGCAAGGTGCTTTGCGTTAATCTTGAAATAACTCCAAAACTAGATCCGATTTTGATGATGTTTCTAGAAGATTATTCCCACAATTGAGTACTACCCTACTTATCGTAGAGAAATTAGTTTTTTTTGGTATTAGCGTGTATTCAAAGCAGCTAAATGCACAATTGAAAACATGAAACAGACTATAGAGCTACGTTATTACTAACACCACTGGTTTCTCTTTGTTCATATACGAGAGCAGCATATTTACATATGATCATTTAAATTAAATAAAGCTAATCAATAATTTTATTCACCACATACAGCGTCATTAGAATTAGGTCAGAATTTACTCAGACCAAAGTCCGGAAACTTTGGTCTGAGTTATAACATTATGCTCGATGTAAATAGTAGCCATATATTCAATTTGTAATGTAAGATGAACTACATAATGCAGCAACTTATAATAAGTGTACCTTGTTATTGCTGCAACTTCCGGCGAAACAACAGCATCGGAAAATTGCGGCGCGCGTATTTGGAGAATGGAAGCAAATGCAGTTAGTCAGAGGGAGGGGGGAATGTATGAGGGGGGAAGGCTAGTTTCAACGAACAGAGCATAGCAAATGATCTTTACGTAACGTACCATTCTCCTTACAAGAGATACTACATAATTCGGTTGAATAAATCTTCTCGGGGACGCAAAAATCTCGAGTGGCCAATTCATTTTAACAAGATAAAGCAATTACAATTTTTCAGAATGTCAGGCAAAAATTAACTTCAGCAAAAGCGTGAGCTTCTTTGCGTTCCACGTTTGCGACGTTGATTCGGTTTAACCGTCGCGTAACTATGCCAGATGTCCTTGCCTTTTTATCCTCATTGGAACAGTGCATCTCAAACTATAGTGCTTTATATGCAACCTTTATTATCTACTAACCGAAGAGCTGGATTATAGATTTAAATCTATACAATTTCCATATTAAATTAGACCACACACTATTTTAATGAAATTGTTACAGAATTTAATTCTATTGGGGGCAGGATGTTGGTTCTGGTTTCTTTACATAACGCCCATACCGTTTCATGATTTTTTTGCAATGAACACAATGGATCACGTTTTTGCATGGTGGCTTTCTGTGGGTGGCTTCATTCGTATTCTCTTCGTTTCGTACAATAGTCGTTTCTCTGCCAACTTCATTTGTCCGAAATAGCGCTTAATGGGAGGGGGGTTAGGGGTTATGAAAAAGATACGACAAAAGAACAAACTGCCAATATAGGTAAGCACCAATTCTTCTCCGTAATTTCGTCTTCACCAGAGCTCCGGCGCATTCACCATTTCGAGTACATATTCTTATAATGTATTAAATATAATTTATTAAATATTCGCGAATGCTTCGGACGATTCAGGTTGCATTCACCATTTCATATACCCTTTTTCGATAGAATATATTAAAATATGATTCGGACTTGCATCCAACAATGACTAGTTTGCGCTGGATGCAAATAAGTCATTTAACTAAAACCAGATGATTAAAAAGTGATTTAATCAGATTAATTGCATCATTATGACTACATGACTACTCTTCCGATGTTAGATAAAGATTTATTTTCAATATACGCAAAGAAACTAGTGAACTAAATATATATTTATATATATATATATATATATATATATATATATATATTTAGTTTATACAGTG
>WYDF02187006.1:0-21806 GCA_009867245.2 Adranes taylori | reverse complement strand
TCAAAAGCTGCATTAACTTTACCAGAAAAAAATATTTCTTAGAAAAAGATTATTTCGTTGGTCTACTATATTTATGTCGACGGAAAATTAGAAAATCAACGTTGAACGCTTGTTCGACTCTTATAATCGGATTAAACTCGAATCAGGCATATTATTTTTTCGGGTCCTCTGACATTAACTTAAGCCAGTTTGGTGTTATGATTAAAACAAAGTACAGCAGATGTTAAATATTGCTGGACATGTTAAATGTTGTTTTTGATAATTCATCTATGAAAAAACAAGCATTTATAAGTGGTACAAGCGATTTCCAGACAACCGCAAAGATGTTGAGGATGAAGAACATCCTGAGCATCCTAACACCTCAATAACTGATAATAACATTGAAAAGGTGGAGAAAATAATTATGAACAACCGCCGAATCACTATGAAAGAAGTTGATGAAGATATTGGCATTTCATTTGACTCATGTCAAGCTATTAGTTCAGATGTTTTGTGTATGTGACAAGTGGCAGCAAAATTCGTTCCCAAGTTGTTGAGTTTCTTTTAAACTCAACAATAAGATTTCCATCTTTATCTTCACATACATTAAATTAGTTTGAAATTTTGTCTTCTCTTACTTCAGTAGCGCATCCATTTGTCTCTAGTCCTTTGTTTTCTTTTCCTTTTCTCTCGTTTTTTCTTCTACTTGTGCGCTTCGCTGCTCTTCTAGCCACTGTGTACCGGTTCCTATTTCCTCGTGTGTTGTTTTGTAACACTTTTAAATTAAGAAGCCTCTATTTTTCATAAATAATAAGTATTCCTTACAATCAGTTAAGTAGTTTCCACGAAAAAGGTATACAAGTTTCAAGTCACTAACGTCCTTGAAGTGCTATCGAATGCGATTAGGTTACGCACATTTTGAAGAATTTGAGTTTTCACTTCAACGATGAAATCTGTAAATCGTTTTATTACTTAATGACTTATTTAAGGGAAACTGCTTTCACTTCTGCTTTTCGCAATATTTTAATAAGTATTGAACAACTGTCGTAAAGCTTTGGTTTTCCTCAATGGTGACTCGGTGTGAGAGAATTTAATTTGATTTAAAAAGAAACTTGATTTGATTGATTTAGTTCGTTCTTGAATTGAATTATTGTATTGATTAATTTCAATTTATTTGTTACGTAAGGTGACTTTGAAATACTCAAATGCCTTAAAAATATTATTTCAAAAATAGTTATTTACAAAAATATATTTAAATCAACAGTAAATAAGTTAATACAAGGAATGACACCGCGAAATATGTTAGTAGCTAGTCAAATCTTAGGGGAACTTGTAACGATAAAAACACCATTGTGGCGAAATAAATATCATAAAACAACTTTAATTTTATTCAGAGAAATCAACAACATATTCAAAATTAAAACTAAATAACGTGCTTAATTAAAAAAAGTATAAAGCCACACGTTCGTGTGAAAGATATAAAAATGTACAAGTTTAACAACATTTAAAAAGTGCAAAGATTTCTAAAACATTTATTTTCAATTTGGCATATACAAAACAGTGTCTCGTATCAATATGATTGTATCAATATGATTACTCATCCGATTTTACTCAAACAGTTTATTTTAAATTTTTTTTGGGAATGTATATAACACCTAACGTTGTATATTTCAACCAATACTTTAGCAAAGTTAGTTTTGAGGACTGAACTATATCGTTTTATAGACGAATGCGCGATTTATGAAAGAAAAGACATGAAATCGTGATTTTTGCCCATTCTCTGTAAACTTGGCCGGAGTGCAGATGCTATCTGGTCAGCACCCTGTTGTTCTGTTATTATTATTTCCTTTGCTCATTTGTTGTTGGAACATATTTATAGTTCATTAGAACCACATGAATTCGTAATATTTTGTATTGAATTTTTATAATGATAATAATGCATGCTCCGGTTGGCGTAAATTTAATTTATTTCGGCTTAAAAACGAGTTTCTGTGTTGTTTCGTTTTGCTTCTTTGAGCTGGGGGAAAATACATACTAAATGTTATTTATGAGACACTCTTAGCCGATCTGATATGATGGAAATTATGTCATTAGTTAGTAGAACAACTATAGCAACAGGAAATAAATAACATTGCTTATCTTAATTTTGCATCTACAAATGAATAACATTAATTTCTTTTCTTAACCTTCATCCCATCACAAATATGGCGCACATTTTTATATGAGTATCTCTCTATGCGGCACTGGTAGTAGTATTCTCTAGTTACACGATGTCTCGATAGGCGGCAACATATTCTGTATATTGCGTCATGATAGTGGGCCTCAGTTTAGTTCAAAAATTGACAGTGTCGGGGCGGGCAGCAGATAACCGCTTTGCGAGCGATTTTGTATTTTTTATCAAATAATCAAAAATGTAACTAAACAATTTATTAGTTAGAGCATTTGCTTCTAATCATTTTCGTTTGTTCAGGGCTCGATCCCTTAAAGATGATGAAGCTTGCTCGAATAATAGTAGAGGTAGCAAGTGAGGAGGATAACGCACAGGTGGAATTCTTTGATAATCCTAACGACGTAGATTATGAACTTCAACACATTGCTGAGGACGATCACCACATTGGCTAAAAAGTTCATCTGGACTCTAGAGCCAAAGAAGGCGGCGTTCATGCGGGGACAGAATTGAGTGATTTGAGATTCTACATAGGAAATGATGGTGAGACATTATGGACGAATAAAACTATTGCTGCAAGTTCAAAAACTCAATCTCAAACCGTTATAAAAAAAATTCTTGGCCATGAGGGACAAACTCGCATATTTAATACGCCACATTTGAATATTTTTTACAAAAAATCAGTGCTGAAATGGTTACCAATATTGTGAAATATAAAAATATTTTTTAAATTACCTAAGACTTACTCGAAATCCCACTTCAATAACTACCACTTACCATTTTCAATTCATTACTCTTTCATCCAATACATGGCAAAAAGCCTGCTATATATGGTTGGAAACTCTATGCACTGTACGGTGCACAAACTTATTATACTTATAATTTAGAAATTTACTGTGGTGTACAGAATCCTGGACCTTACTTGTTTTCAAATATGCTCTTTGATCTGTTGAAAATATTAGTGGAACTGATAAAAAATTTAAATAGGATTTTGACCACTGCTAATTACTTTAGTAGCATTCAGTTGACTGATTATTATCTACTGACCATTGCGTTAACGATTTTGTGAAATTTAAGAAAAGACAAAGGTGAAATTCCGCATATATTTCTGGTTGAAAATAAAAATTTTGTTCCTGGTAATTACTTGTTTAGAGGCCAAGATGATAAATCATTGGTTTATCTTCAAGAAATAGAAAGTTGTTTTGGATACCAACATATTTGATGAGGGCACTGGAAAACCTGTTCAAATTGTTGACTTGATGTTCCAGAATAACAACTTCGAGAAGCACGCAAAGGTGCCCATGTATATATTTCTTCCCCTGACATTTCCGGAATTAATTTGTTTAGAATCTTTCACATGAACAACCCACTTAACCAACCTATTAGGAGAACATACATATAGGATTTCTCCTTGGCGCTGACGAAAGAAAATTTGAGAGAACGAACTAAACTGGGAAATCTTTCCAAAGATTTGACTATGGAACCCTACAGAGAACAGCTAGCAAAACAACCAGGCTGTGGGAACCCGGCCTAATCAGAGAGCCATTTGCCATATTTGCGAATCAAAAAAGAGCCATAGAACACAACTCGCATGCAAGGATTATGGAAAATACGTTTGCAGTGCAACAATTGCCGGGAAATTTCAGATTATAGTAAAAATATTGATGTGGACTGGATTTAAGTACGTCCAGTAAATCCATACTTTTTTAACTTTTTACTTCTATAAAAAAAGTCCGTTCAATAAAGTTTTTCTTTAAATTGTTCTTGAGTTTATTATAGAACCCAGCAATTCTATTAAATCATTAAAATACAAAACCAGTAATAAAACTAAAGAAAAGGTGACGAGCGAGGGATGGTGCCATTGCGGACCGCGTTAAAGGTTAATATAATACAAAGATTTGCTAACGTTCCTTCCTAACATTTCTTTTTATAATACTTTATTTTCACTTTATAACGTATACCTCCAAAGAATCTCGACTTCAGCACCTTTTAAAAGACATCTATGACAGACTCTCCCTCGTGACGCTGCTAATGGGGAGCCTTAGCGACTTGTCACAGATGGTGCAAACAAATACGGAATAAAAACAGCATTCAGAAATATATTTTTTGGTCGCCAGGTCCGTTTAACGTGAGACCGCACGCTGAAACTGATGTTGCTGTCCCTCCGGTCCTCAGTGGCTTACTGAAGACACATGTAGCTGTGAGTCTTGTGAGATGTCCAAGATTCGTGTTCTGGTGGGCAGCTGTTATAAACTTAATGCTAATGTGTGAAACAGTATTAATGATTTAACAAAACCGTCTATCAATCTTCATAGACAATACAAACAAAGAAAGAAATATATATTTAATTAAATGTCAATATATAAGTGGTAAATTAAATCGATGATGCAATAATGGCGGTTGAATAAGGAAACACAATATGGACAAGGGGCTTACATAAAATAGTACAAATGCATAATAATAATTAAATGCGGTGCATATAAATCAATTGAAACATTCAGTGTTTAAATAGCAAAACAACGAAAATATGGAAAGTGTACACAGGTAAACACTAATACAACGGGAGGGCGGGGTTAAGGTCAAGCACATAATATGAACAACCGGAAATCTAGAAACCTAGAAAAGTACTATAAGCGCGTAACACGGTGAACACACTAGCGTTACTGCGGCCAAGTGTAACTAACCGTGAACCGGCTAGAAGCATACACTCCAGTAGAAGGGAAAGAAAAGTACAATGTATTCACGTAACACCGTGAATACATTGACGTTACTTTTATCCAGAGACTACAAGTGACTGTGAAGTACTAGACAGAAGTATACACTCTGATAGGGTATAGAGAGAAAAGGAAACTAAGACTCATAACACCGTGAATACACTGACATTACTTTTGTCAATTGACTACAACTGAGTGTGAACCACTAGCCAGAAGTATACACTCTATTTATATAGAGGTAGGTTAAAGGATAGGTAAGAGGAAAACGTAAAGCTGTTAAATACACATGCAGTACAATAAAACAACGTAAGCTATGTAAAATCGCTTACCAAATATATTATTATCCCGGCAACTGTCGCCTTGCCTGTTGCTTCGACATGGCTGGCTTGGCTGGTCGCTTTACTGCTGCCTGCTGCTGCTGGATGACTTGTTCTCTAGTTTGCAAAGAACTAAATATTTCGATACAAACTAAATAATGCTATTTATAGACAAGAGCCTTAGGTCAATATTAATCTCGGTATCATCCCTATGATCTGTGTCGACGACGCAACACACAACTCTATTCTAGTGACTTTGCCACGCTTACAATAGAAACAATGAGCCAGTAGCAGTGATAGCAGTAGCAGCTGTCACGCGGCATCTTATAGCGGTCCAGTGAATGGTGCTAAATCTCTCTCTATCGCATGTAATTGTCTCTCTCTCTACCGCATGTAATACATACGCGACCAACAGGCGAAGCGTGACACTTTCATATATTCTATTGTCTGTACATAACAAATCCGTTCCATCAGTCTAGGGTTTCTGGAACCTATCTATTGTAATTCATGTCTCGTAAGAAACTTTGTTACATTTTATACGCGAGATTATCTCTTGGGGCGCATGTCACGAAGGGGATCTGTCTATTAGGACAATAGAACAGGTCACTACGACATTGCCTGTCTTGTGGCGGAAGTGAGTTTAAAATATCCAGGATTACGCTGCTTTGGATCTAATTTTTTAGTTGTTTAGGTTTGATTTTGCAAATATGACGTAGGATACGGAAAAAGGATTTGGCACTTCGTATGATACCATTGATTGATTTAATGAAATGAAGTACCATAAATATTAGACCTATAATTCGTATAAAAAAATTTGACATTTTGCCAACTTTTCTTGCCAACTTTTCTTGTTTAATTTCATAAAGAACAGGTGCGGCTTGATGATTTGATAAGGAGCATCAGCGACTTGATCGAATAGGTTGTAGGAAAACCGTGGCTCCAAAAATTTCATGGACTCCATTTTCAAAATTTATTACAAGATATTTCTTTTAATGTCTAATTTAAACATTCTTATTCTTTTCTACAAAACGCGATTTTATCATTTTTAACTTTGTCATACTTGTTTTTACTTCATTGTGTATATATTGATAATTAATTGTAAGAATAAACAGTAAATTTTTAACGTTATTACTAATTACCGTGCATCTTATTTTGATCTAATCTTAATTTCCATAATATATTGCAATATATCTTTATAGATATCTTAACTGATTATAAATGTCATTTATTGGCTGATGAATAATACCGTCTCTATGGTTTAATATAGAATAAAACATATTTTCCTCTGGGCGCCGTAATTCTTAGAACAGTGTCTATTTTTAGCTAATATTATTATTTTATTTTTAATACTTTTTCATAATATTATCTTCTATAAAACTAAACCTATATTTATATTTCTAAATGTGTTTTTTGTTGTTGTACTTTTTGCTTGCTGCTTCCATCTTCTTTTGTCAATTTGGGTTATGCATTTACGTACACGACGTGCGTCATCCTTTACACAACCAGTGCAGCACGAAAAATTACGGTGCAGTTTTTCTGTTTTCGTTTCTTCGTATTTTATTTGGCTCTATGCGCGTTGCTTCTCTTCTTTTGTACATTCAATTTGCTTTCTTTTTAACCGATATTATTTCCAGCATCTTTTCCAGGATATTATGTTATAGAACAGTGTTTCTAAACTTTGATGTTTTAATTTTCGATATGAAATTGAAATTTCCTTAGCCTTTGATACATGTTAAAAAAATTACAGTTTATTTATTAATTCGTGGAGTAGCAAGAGGCTCTTATTACGGCCCTAAACGCAATCGATGCCGTCACGCTGTCATTTTTGGGATCTTTCCTAAAGAGCTGTCTTTTGAGAAATCAATATGATGGCTGACAGATTATTTCCGGTCTGTATTTTAGCGGACAATTTGAGTTTCGGGAATACGCTGAGGGCTCGTTCGTATATCTTTGTACATTATCGTATAACACTGCTGTGAATGTAAACAAAACATGTTGACGCCGCTTGTTTGAGGTTATATTTTGATTATTATTTTTTATTATGATTTTTATTATTAATGCGAAATTTGAAACGTATGCTGATAATGCAGAATTCTGCGTCGTTGTTAACCTTTAGTTTATTATTGCGCTTGTTATTGCGTTTGTTATTGCGCTTCTTGTTTACGCAATGTTCTTTTAGTGGAGCGATTATATTAGGTCACAGCATTGCTCTACTTCTGGTCGTATTGCTATAGTTGCATTTGATGATATTTATAAAAAAACGTCATATGTATTATTTTTGTATAGAATTATATGTATATTCAGCATTTTCAAATTATCTCCGTACGCGATAAGTAAAACAAATAAGTACAGGTAGATACTGAAAAAACCGGCATCGGGACCTGAGGTCTGGTGGATTTTTGAATATGCCGGATCATTGAAGGTTTATATATGCTGTATATATTTAATAGAAAATTACCACATTTACAGTCTTTTAAAAAATAAATAAAAAAACAATTGAAAAGCAAATTTTATTTTTCATTAACTAAATAAAAAACAGTACATATGGTTCGACAGAATTTTAATTCAATTTTAATACCTGTAAAACTAAACAACACATATTCTCAGGAATTTCCATGGATAAAGTAAGAATTTTAATTCCACAAAGTATAATACCTGCAAAGAGATTCTTTCTCTTACATTTTGCTCATTTTCGTCACTGTTTTCATCACTACCTGAGGCATTTATCTCCGGATTTGCAATCATATCTACAATTTTAGGTTCAGTACAATGATGAACTGTAGGTGCATTATCATCAACATTCATCCATTCCGTTAAATCATCTTCATTTATCCTTGATGAAAGCTCCTTGGCATCAGGATTAGTTACATCTTTAGGATAGGAAATACGTTCATGTATAAGCTGTTTTCCTTTGAAACCCTAGCTTTAGACACTCCAAAATTATTTTCATTATATTCGTCAGAATGAGAAGTAAACATTAATCTTGGCCACAATTTATGCCATCCATTCTTCAATGTGGATGTTGTCACAGACGTCCATTTATTTGCAACACACTACTCTGCATCCGTAATGTTGAATTCTTCTATGAACTTCAGCCTGAATTAACGGAAGTCACTAGATGCCTCATTAACAAGGATCGATACTTACACTTTATTGAACATATAGTGACATTGAGTGTCTTGTGGTTGAATAAATGATATGCAGTTAGTTAGGAGGTAGACTACATAAACATTATCTTTCACTAGAAACTTGGCTTTTGGATGTACTGAACAATGGTTTAAAATTAAAAGTATTTTACACTTAGGGTCTAGTACAATTTTGTTACAGTGAGCCCTAGCCTCAGGAACAAAACATCTTTGAAACCAATCCAGTGGCAACCCACCCCTTCTTGTTGGCGCGGTAGTGGACAGGGAACTGTGTTACTCCCTTCAAGGCTCTAGGACGTTAGCTTTTTCCAATAACAAGCAACTTACATATATGTCTACCAGAACAGCGCTGTTCTAATACCAGAGTATTAGAACAGCGCATTACAGGCAGCGATCCTTCGAAGCTTTAAACCTCAATGGCGCTTCTGCATCCTAAGTTGTAATCCTTCTTTTCGGCGTACATCTCCAAAACAAGGTCGTTTCGTCAGCATTGTAAACTTGTTCAAGACATAAATTTGTATTACTAACTTGTCAAATTCATCCACATATGCACTAGCCGCATCTGTATCTGCTTAACGTTTTTCACCACACACCGCACGAAATTGTAAGCCATTTTGCGACTTGAAACGATACAGCCAACCATCTGAATAGTTACACTTGAGCTGAAATCCTAGCTCTTTTTGAAACACTTTGGTTTGTTCCTTTAATAAATCACCAGAAATTTCCACACCTTTGTTTGCACGAAAATTAAATCATGTTATGAGAACTTGGTCCATTTGAAAAATTTTAATGATGATAATGGTGTATATCAATACATCAAAATATCAATGGCGCGCAGAAAACATTGCCGCCCCAGTGCGGGAAATTTGCAAATGCGCTCCTTACATTCATGTCGGAATACTGAATGATCCGGATTTTCGGTTGCCGGATTTGTGTATTTCTATTTAATTAAACGAATTATAATGTTTGTATTCGTATTTCGTTAACCATAATCGTTTATTGTTCCAATCCTTATATCAGTGACAGAACATTTCTGGGCGTTGCGTCTAATGTTATGAAAATAGATAATAATCCACGAGCAAGAAATTTGTAAACAGCAACCAAGTGTTCGGTTTCATCTTAAGGAGTATGGTCGTATTAAGGCTACGGCCTAGAAAACCTCGGTTCTGCCTAGGAAAGCTTGGTACGCCCAAATATTATTTGGAGTATTATGTTAAGGTTTGTGTAAACTAGTTTGGAGATTGGTCAGCTCAGTGTCAGAAAGTTTTGTGTCCGTTTGTGTGAGCAATAATCGCTCGGATTGCGACGAGACTCCAAGGTTGTCGCAGGGGAGATACGTATCTAACGTTTTATTTATTTTTCTCGGGGGAACTCATATCATAATATCTTGTCGTTCTGTATTTTGCGAATGTTTCTTGGTACATATTTGATTATCCTTTTGTATTGCACAGGATGTGAGAAGATATCTGAGAAGTCTTAGATTCCTATTTTCTTTTAGTGACTGTTTATTCATCATAATGCAACAAGCTACAATGCACCAAAGCCACATTGCGGCTTTGTTGCGGCAAGCTATGTGGTCTAAGTCAAATAGCTACGGCATTGCCGCGGCCAACGAGACGCCTTATGGCCAGCGAGACGATCTAGTTGTCGCGGCTTTGTCGCGGCTTTGTCGCGGCTTTGTTGCGGCTTTGTTGCGGATTTGTTGCGGATTTGTCGTGACTCTGTCGTGGCTTTGTCCAGGTTGTCGTGGCTTTCGCGGTTGTCTCCGCTGTCGCAACTTTGTAGCGGATTTGTTGCGGATTTGTTGCGGATTTGTCGTGGCTTTGTCGCCGCTTAGTCGTGGCCTTGTCGCGGCTTTATCGCGGCTTTGTTGCGGCTTTGTAGCGGCTTTGTCGTGGCTTTGTCGCGGTTTTGCCGCGGCGTTGACGCAGCTTTATCGCGACTTTGACACAGATTTGATCCGCTTTGTCGCGGCTGTCCAGGCTCTCGTGGCTTTCGCGGCTGTCTCGGGTATCGCGGATGTTGCAGTTATCTCGCGGCTTTGTCGCGACCAGTTTTGTGGTCTAATAACCCCAGCTTTGCTGTGACGGTAGTATAGTCTACAAGCCACGGCTTTGGCGCGGCCAGCAACATGACCTGATTATCGCGGCGTATGGCCGTGTGCTGAAGCACCATCTAGTAGTGAGTTACTACAAAGTGGATAGCATTAAAATATTCTCTGTACTAAGTATATAAATTTACATGGCGATCAGTTGAACGGTGTAAAAGTTGATGTGCTGCAGCGCCATCTACGTCCTGCTTGAGACGCTACTTTCCTAGCCGTAACTATTTTTGGCGTATGCGGGAAGTTATGAAATAAAATTATTAATTAATCAATATTTTTATAAATAATTTAAATACTTGAAGTTGATTCACCAGAATGCACAGGTGGCGATATTCAACTTTATTGGAAACAATTCATGGACACTGTTCAACCAAGGATGAACATGGTAAAATTTCCAGAAATTTTTACAACTTAAATTTCATTAAAATATATAACTTTTTTTATTGAAATTTTGACAAAATGGTTATTATTATTTATTAATTATTTCAAAGTCATTACCTGTATTATGCTAATTTCAATAAGATTTTAAAAGATAAACAAATTAAAATATTATCATGATATATGAGCTACATGTACATGAGAATGCTATGAGAATGCATTTCGCTAACCTAGCAGTTATTACCTCAACAGACAGACGTATTTGTAATAAATAAAATAACAATACGCAGTATTTATATGTATTAATTAGTCAATAAAGATTAAATAATTCTTGCAACAAATGCAAAAGATATTCATTGAACTTCCGATTTATTATGAGATATTTCTTTTATTGTTTAAACATTTTTTTTAGGTGACGTGAATCATTTTCCAACTTTATCATGTTTTTTTTTACTTTATTTTTCATATTTTGTTAATTAACTGTAAGAATAAACGAGTTCAGTTTAGCGTTATTATTAGATACCACGTGTTTTATTTTTTACCTAATTTTAGTATCCTTGAGTTATTGCAGAACATCTCAAAAGATTACGCAGTGCTCTAAATCTATTTAATTTTTTTTTTATTAACTTGAATATTTAAATAATTTAGGGCATATTATAACTTAAACCAGTCCTAAATTAAAGTTAAAACTATGAATTAATTTTTCAAGTCCAATTTCTTGTTTAATTCAGTTCAATCATTTATTCTAACATTCTTTTCAAGGTGCCACAATTTCGGTAGATTTTTAAATTTTAGTCTCCCAATTGTTCATTGTCATTCAAACCTTTTTTAAGCATAATCAGTGCCTTGGGTCGGTTCAACGAAAAAAATACAGAAAAAGAACGAAGAGAACCAGAATACAACCAATTGTTCATGATCCTTCGTACCTTTATTAAGTAAAATCAGTGCCCCGGGAACGAAGAAAATTAAGAAGAAATCCTCAGGTCGCGTTTGGAAAAGGAGAGACGCTATCGTGGAAAAAACAAACATCTCGCAGAAACCAGTGGTCGGTAAAGAACAAAGTTTCAACAGAACAACTGAAAGAGTAGTATTAGAATATACAAGGGTATTTAGAATTTATGACTTTAAAATACTCAATTAAATTAGTGTACGACTGATTACGTATCGGGTACACATTTTTAAAAAATTTAAAGACTTATCAAGTCAAAAAAGTTGCGACTGGCTAAGTGTCAGGTACATATACAAAGGTATTTAGAATTTACAACTCTAAAATACTTATATAAATCACGGTACTACTAACTACGTGTCGAGCAATCACTAGTACGACAAACTACGTATTGGGTATATGTCGTATTTAAAAAAGTCAAACAAAAGAACCAAGAATGTCTTTCGCGGAAATTAATGAAAAAGTTACAAAAAGCGGGCAATGAATTTAAGCAACTAGTGGTAAATATGAAGAAGAATTCATTATTAGTAAAAACCTATCACTAGATAGAAAGTAAATGAAACAGGCTGGAAGAAATGTATGTAATTATCATAGCGAACGACAAAGAACTCAGAAAAATAGGAAAATGCACGGCAGCGTTCATGGAGGACGCTATGGCGTCTTATGATGAAACAATGGAGTATATATACCGCCTAGAAGAACACCTGAGGAAGGCAAATGAAGTCAGCAACAAAGTCGAGAAGGAAGTTCCGATGTTTTATGAAGAGGCTGAAGACATAGAAAGAACTATAGAAAACGATATTGGGAAGACAGTTCTGGCCATACAGAAGCATAAGATTGAACCATGAATTGTACAAGGATTACTGGATTACAGAAAGGCAAGCGAAAGAAGCAGCAGTTTCGGAAGGAAATATGGAGGTTAAAGAAGAGTTAAATGTAAAATTTAATCTTCCAATTGTACACACACCCTACAACAACTAAGCTAGTTATTATATAAGAATGGATGGTTTCATTTTTAAATATAAAATTCACCACGCTAATCTTTCTCTTTCCGGTAGTTTGAATGACTATTGGGATTCACTTTAATAGTGACATTTGGCTTCTTGATCTAGGAATTCTATTCAAATCTGCACATTGCAAAAAACGCTTTCAACTATGAGAATGGAGAGGTATTTGAACTCCAACTTTTAATATCACATACTCAATTCGAGATAGGTGTACGGTACTAGGTTATTAATTTAATCAAAATCATAAAAGTTTTATTTTTAATAAATCTAGAAATGAATGTTTCTTTAATAATTATTTTATGTTGGTACTGTTTGTAATATTGTCACCCATAAAATGTAGTCATTTTATCTTAGTTCTACTGTACGTAGATTTATAAATATATACATATTTGCTATCTTGATTAATAGATTGCTGTCGCATAAAAATTCATACGGAACAATTATTTCATGTGTGAATATTATCGAGAGTCGGTTATCGTTCAGAGGATGGGCTAAGACTGAAACATGTGGGAGTCGTAATCTCAATGACTGGGATTTGAGTACACCAAATAAGAAAATTCTAGATGGATTTTGAGATTCTTATTCGTCAGGCTCTTAGAAGAACTAAAGTCGGAGAGTATAAAAGTTCCACACAACACATACAAGTGGGTTTTAGCATTTGACGTGGGGATTTTAGCACCTCTCGACTATTGAAAGTCTTCCACGCACTAGAGGTCCTAGCGAAATGTGTTTTTACCGTGTTTTTTGCACCGTAAAATCATAACCATGAAAAGTGTTCCAATCATGCTTGTGATTTTCCAAAACCCGAACTAGTCCAGGATCATTTCCTATATGCTGTCCTTCACTAGGGTATAGGATATAGGAGGGATTATTTTGTGTTTCACGTAGGATGTAGGTTTGGACATGGATACCCCCCAAATTAGATAGCTCGCGAGAGAGTTAGCTCGCGGGGAGAGAGTTCATAGCTCGCGTGGACAGGGTCGCATCCCTGAAGTAGACCTATCTCTTTTAAGACCACAGAGAGTGTCTACCCGTTATCCGTAATGTTTTATTAATATTTAAAATTAACACGATTTTAAACGGACGATTTGGAGTAATTCGACCTTGAAAAAAAATTATTTTAAGTCCTAAGTATTTTTCTTCTTGCGAAAGACGGAAATATTAATGTTAGGCAGCTTATAGGCCTTCGTCTCTATATTTTCTGTTGTGGAATATTGTGAACTGACTGTGATACATGAAAAATGTTTCATACACTTTTTTGTGGCACTCTGTATATGTTACACATTTTGTTATCCGTTTTCATTCTCTTTACGACGGTACGAGAATGAAGGGTCTAACTTAAATAGTTCTCTGGATTTAGTCTATAATAACTTTACATTCTAGATGGTCACCTACATTCAATATAAAAATTCGATAATAAACTAAACAACAATTAGTTATACACAAAAATAGTTTGTTTCTATTTAATAAATTTAAGAAGCTTGTGATTTACTATTCTCAGTAATCGACTTACGAATTGTTAATATTAAATTTATATTGACAATATAAATTAAATGTGAGATTTCAGATTTCAAGTCAATGCGATTTAATCAATCTTATGTTAAAATTAGCACAGAATTAATGGAAATATTACAAAGTATTATTAAAAGAATCGAGTTTTTCTTAAATAGTGCTATCATGTTCTTTAATTAATATCAGCAAATGTTCGGCATTTGTCTGCAACCTTTTCTACTTAATTCTTGTAGTTGTCATTTCACATTGAATTTAATGCTCTCCACGTTGACTCATCAACATTCTTTAAGTCATAATACTGTACAAACTAATATTAATTTTTTTAGGATAATTAGTCTTGAGGTGTCCACTATTTATGTGTATAATTATTACAAGAAGGCTTTTGTAGGAGAAGAAATATGGAGAGGATTGGTGAGAAGGCTACTCTGATAAAAGGAGATGATAGGAAAAGAGAGATTAATGCGAAGTATGAAATGATGGGAAACAGATAAGGCAGTAGAGAGGCTTTGGGGATATGCAGAGTGTAGAGTGTAGATGTCAATTCCAGGAGGTGCAAAGAAGATATAGGAGATGTAATAGGATGCAAAACTGATGAGAATTGGATGAGGGCACCTGGAGGAATAAGAAATATAAGAGGGAGATAGGAGAAAGATCCTTCGAAGTCTGAAGCTAGAATGTACAGGGATTAAAAAGGAGGTAGGAGAGTATGTACAAAAATATTAGGTGGTAGGTTTAATGGGAATTTAGGTAGAAGGAAAGGATTGGGAAATTACAAAAGAAATTATGCCTAAACTATATGATCGGAATGATATACGTTAATAAGGATTGGGATGAGATATGGAAAGAATAAATGTAACGCTACAGAAATGTGACGAAAAGCCTGAAATGTGTCAAAATATGGGAGAGTGGTGAGATCATAAGAAGGAGGTCCAAAGATAAAGCTCGGAATGCTAAAGGTAAAAGATTTGTGGAATGGATCGAAAGGGAGGCATAAGTATTTGGGAATAGATGGAGATAAGATGAGTGAATTCATTTTAAGGGGCCCGGGGAAAGGTCTGTGATAGATGTCTGATGAATGAAAATATGGTTGAGTTAGTAGAATGCATGAGGATAGGTGAAAGACTGAGAGCAGATCATTTTCCATTAGAGGTGTCTTGCAAAATGGTATGGTGAGAGAGAAATACAGAGAGAAATGGAAATGGGAAATATATGAGTGAATAACAAAAGGTTATAAGTGGGATGAAGTAGAAAACGGGAAATTCAAAGAAAAGATAGAAAAGAAAAAGTGGGATGAAATGATAAGTATAGAGAAGGTGATGAATGGTATAAAAAGAATAAGTTTTTGGAAATCATTGTGTTATATATGTTTTATTTTGTTAATTTGGTGCTATATGGTTTTTAACGAAACATATGTGAATTTTATGTGCTCAAAACAAATATGAAGTTATTTTTTGCTAATCACCTTTTGTTTGTGTAAGACCATTTACAAGCCCGAAAGGGTTGAAACTATCATTACAATTTAATCACTAGTCCAGAAGTGATAAAATAACCAAGTACAAATTATTGAAATTAAACGTATTACCACAAAGAAATACTCGATTCAATTAATTTGTTTTAAAAAGAAAAAACTTGTTCCGAATTCCATTTTGTGAAACACTTAAATTAAAACAAAAAAGGCGCATATATTCTAGATCCTCTATCCAAACTAGGAAAATCCAAATAACCAATCCCGACCTATATTTAAACTGTATTATTTAATACTTCCACTTGCAATTTATTTAAAATTTTATTTCTCGAGGGTGGAACTTCGGCTTGTGGGTAACACAATGGAAAAGCAAGAGATTGTACTAACTGGCATTTTTGATTTAGCAAAATGGATCTCCTCCAATTTTTTCCTCTAAAATCTCTTTCGGTTATGATTGTTCAACTAACTATACGTAACTGTTATTAGCCAATACGAATTTTGTTTCATGATTTCATATTTTGAAACAGTGAAGAATACCAAGTACTAACCTAATTATTGCAAAATATCCTGCTGGTGCACAATGACCAGAGGCACCAGTAACCATCAGTATACAATGACACCAGTGACCTCTTACGAGCGAAGTAGTCGTCCCCGTACTACTTTCTAAGTACAAAGTTCTACGGAATTTGAGGTTTCAACTCAGCTCAACCTACCACTTTGCAGTAAGAAAATACACATTAACATAGTGCACGGACTACTCCACTCTATGCAACACGTCATATCCATCACCGCATATGATTGCCAAAATCAGCTTGTCATAACAATTCAATATAATATGATACCAAACAATTAATAATAGACAGATTTGAACTCCAAATTAATAACAACACAATACAATTACCTACACATAATTTACTGAGGCTGGTTACGGTACATGAGACAAGCATAGTTGGATAATAAACATTGAATTTAAGTCTTTCCAAGTTTCATTACACAGTTGTTTCGGTCTGGCAATACTAGATGGACGTACCAATTATTATACTCTGCGCTAAGCGGATAGCGCTCAGACGACTTCACAAAGGCGTCTTTTTTGGTACTAAACTGGTAATCAATGGGCCCCAAACTCAAAGATATAACTACTTTCAATTTTTATTTAATTTACGTATTTTGCCAAACCAAAACCATATAGAAATCGATTAGTATTTTGCCCTCAAGTTTAAATCAACCAGCTTGGAACAACATGATAGTTTCCACCTACATCTCTTCTTTTGTGGAAACTGTTGATAAACGCAAATTTTGCATCGTTTTCATTTCATCAATATTGTTTAATTCAAATAATTGCTGAATACAAACCCCACAAATTCTTCTTCAATATAGTTTTTCTGGATGAATGATACAATATTTAAAGAGAGTACATAATTATTGTGGGGTTTTTGCGACTTTTTTTCTTTAAACATTCGCGTTTTTAATTTCATTTTCCATAAAAATAATTCTCTGTTTTCAGTTAGTAAAAATGCATATTAAAAATCATATCCATATATGCTATATTATGCTCTACCACTTCGAGAAAGGTTGTATTGCAATGCAGTCATTTCATCATCTCAACAAACTTTTTGGCGAAGTAACAAACAGCAAAAGTCAAGTTGAAATATTGTTCAAGAAGTTAAAATCGAGCGATACAAAACTCACAGATGAAGAAGGAAGGCCCCGGAAATCAAATTCAATCAATCTAAAAGGCACTTTTGGCAGCCCTGGAAGAGAACGGAAGATTAAGAATATGAATGTTGGACGAAGACTTCAATGTGAACCATTCGACCATCTTACGTTGTCTCAAAAGCTTCGAAAAATATGGAAAATATGGAATTTTCACTGATTTACTGCAGCGAACTTCGTTCCGGAAGAATCTCTTTACTGGGGATGAATCGTGGCTTCTCTTCAGTAACGTCAAAATAAAGAAGGTTTACGTTTCACTAGGTGTTACATCCAAAAGAATACCGAACTTGTCCACTATAAAAACACAATGTTGTTTGGTGTGTTTGGTGGAACAGAAGTGGAATTATCCACTCGGAAATCATCTTAAACGGGATTTTTACTTGGTGGAATAACGACAATGAGCCTCAACAGTGACAAATTTCGCACAAAAACGGTAAGCGGCAATTAAATATCAATAGCGATGTCTATCTGGCTTAACCTGATCGCATTCACGCTGTAATCCAGGCAAAAAGACGAATCTATCGCCAACAAGTGCTGGGAATTGTTTCCTCATCTGCCATATTCTCCCACAGAAGCATCTACGGACTATCACGTCAATCGATCGCTGAAAAATTGGCTCCGAACAAAGTTTACTACGGCTTGGATGACTTTGTGGACGCCGTCAAAGAGTGGGTTACCTCTAAGAACAGCAACTGCTTCGTCCATGAAGTCAACCCGCTGCCAAGCAAATCGGAAGCAGTAATTGAAGTAGATGGTGAATATGCTTCAAAATAATCATTTAACAAATTTGCTGCCACGGCAACCACCGTTGTCCGCTGTTAAATATTCTTGCTGCGCCGTGATCGCCTAATACATATATTTTCTGAGCCAAATAGACATAATTATTAAACAAAGTAAATATGTACGTGCTTCGTCTTTGGCGTGCTGAGTAAACGATCTTAATAATGGTTTGGCCATACACTTCTCTTATACGCCAATATTGACATGTCCGCTATGTGTGTCTTCTCTGGAGTAACAAAGAATTTTATTTATAATGTAAACACTGCTGCTGCACTGCAGACATTCACTTAAACTATATTCAAATAAGAGATAGAGCAGAAATAAACAAACGCACGTGTTCACAAAACAGGACCGTATTCAAACATAATCATAATACAAGAACAAGGAGTAATTATAAAAAAATATCACAAATCACTTAAGATAATGTAATTAATGTGATAATACTTAAAGAAATATACAAATTATGCAGAATCATTTGAATCGTCATCGTCTTGATCGCTTCCAAGATTAATTGTAATTGGTTCAATGTTTACGCAGTTACTCTATTCTTCTGCTGTCAAATGAACCATACCTTTCGTAAACAATTCCTTCATATCGTTAAATTTAAAAGTTTTATTATTTCTCGCCTCATAATTTTTTATATCAGCCCAGATAAGTTCAATAGGATTAAGTTCACAATGATATGGCGGAAGTCTCAGAACAAATTTATCATATCTTTTAGCCATATCATCAACGACATACTTATTATAAATTGGTTTGTGTTGATTAACTATAGCAAAGTAAGTCCAATTTTAATAGGTCTTCTTCAAAAGTTATGTGTTTATGTTTTAACCACTGTTAAACCTCACTTTTTCTGTGTGGAATTTTTTCTAATCTTCTTGAATGGTACGGTATGTTGTCCGTAACAATCCGTTAGTTTTTTGAAAATTTGGTTAAACGTGGTTCGTTTAAAATTCGGGAGGTCTTTATCTGAATTTACTATTTCCAAAACTTTATCAATAGTCGGTATTTCATTTCGAAAGAAAAATTCATGAACTTTTCTCCTTATGGCAGTCCTGTCAAAATCGGCGATTGAATCTATTAATTTTTTACGCGTAATAATTTCTTTGGAGGTGCTAAAGTGTTTGTTTCCTTATATTCTTTCTGAAATATTATGTATTGAAGCAGAACAAACACTTGCAACTTTAGACACAATTTCACGAATTAAATTGTTTGGATTGGCGATTATTTCACTTTTATACACGTTCAATATCATTTGTTTTTCTACTACACTAAAATGTACCTTTTTTTGTCTTTTCTTTGGGGGAGTAATTATAAGATTAGAAGGTCCATGCATTTCAGACATATTTATATTATTATACACTATTAACCACGAACATTGAATCCAAACTGAAAACAAAACTAACCTTCAAGTTCAATAATAAATCATTTTTTTTTATAGTTATTTACATACAGTATAATTTTTTAAATAATAATTATCGTTCACGAGGACTGAATTCAAACTAAAAGAAAACTCATCTAAAAGTTAAATAATAATATTTTACGGTGAACAAAATTGAAACTGTTAATCGTATAAGAGAAATCGTTAACAAATTTGAATAAGTTAAATTTAAATAAATAAATAAATAAATAAAAATATTCACACACGGGAACGCGTAATCGGTGTCGGCCGGCTTGCGTCCGGCTGTTTTGCGCTCTTACCTGAAATCGACCAGTTTGCGCCCTGCAACTGTTGTCAGTAATATATACCCATAAATTTAACGGCAATAGACCGAATTGCGCTCCTCTTTTTGTAATATGATGGTAGTACAGTTGATAGTACCGGCTACTTTTGTTTATTGTTAAATTCACATCGGCAAAATAGGTACTGAAGAAGTAGAAATTTGAAGTGATTTTGCGAAAAACACAATAATAATTATTATTTTCTTCTGAAACAAAGCGAATAGTTGCGTATGCGATTTTTTATTTGAGAAGCATGTTTAAAATGCATGTAAGAAATAATTACAAATTAATAGAAACATCAAAGAGAAAACCGTGTATTTTATATAATGACTATATAAAGGCTCCCCAAATTTAATTTGTCCCATAGATGTGATACAATGAAAATATTTTTCTTATGTGTTTTTGTATCTCGTACTATTCAACTAGTCTTGTTATGTTTATTTACGGTCCCCATGGTGACAAATGGAGAAGTTTTATGATATTAGAGCTGATAACTCCGGAACTATTCAATTTGGATCCTTCATGTTCAGTATTATTTTAAATAGAATCAACAGAGCTATCAAAATATATAAATATATACAGGATGTTTTTGAAACATCCTGTATATATTTATATAAAGGTTTTTGAAATTTTTTTTATTGCGCATAATCGGCTTAGTACATTCAATTATTCATAGGTCCCTTGGTCTTATATATGTTCCCCACGCCAATATTTATATCAAGCGAGGTATTTAAGGTAGTGCATTTTTTTCAATCTCGTTAAATCACTCTAGTCTTAAAGAAAGTTTCTGCTCAATTGTTAGTCAAATTTTCGAGAACATGGGTTTCAAAATTTGTATAAAAAGTACACCCTGTATATACGTTAAATTATAATTGTAGAATAAAATAAAATCGAAGAAGCTTTAGGCGGCCGCGCAATA
The DNA here is from genome assembly GCA_009867245.2 of Adranes taylori. NCBI lineage: Eukaryota > Metazoa > Arthropoda > Insecta > Coleoptera > Staphylinidae > Adranes > Adranes taylori. The sequence goes on along the minus strand of WYDF02187006.1, from coordinate 937 downwards.
AAGTTTATTTGAATGTTGTATTTCTTCTAGTTTCTGAAAACTTTTATAAACGTGGCATCGTCGCGTTTTCTTGGAAGTAGAACAATGGGACTCATTCCATTAGATGAACAATACAACGGACTATGTGTGTGCAAACTTTCAGCGTATTAGCGTATAAACTGAATTTTTGGCTAAATTAAAAATGGTTGATTTAAGCCATATCAGATTTAGAAAAAAAAAATTAAATAAAAAACGTCTAGGCTCAAAAATTGTGGGAACATACATACACACGACCATACAGCCATTGAAAAATACGCTCTTCCTTTTAATTTTTTTTCAATAATTTTTTTTCTGTTTGCTGTACATTATTCCTTATTAACCCTTCTCTGAATTACGTGTGACCGGATTGCAGTGATGTGAATACAAGAGACGTACTATGATGAAATTAAGTAAAAGTCAAAAATACGAATCCTATAATATACATACACATATATGGTATATGAAAGATAAAAAACAAAGAAAAAATAAATAAATAAAAAAGACAAATAAAAATTTAAACATACCAAAGTTTATAGTATTTCACATTGTATAAACTTTTCCGGTCCTAAATCTGGATGAAAATGTGAAAGAATTTTTAGTTTTGTTTTTTATATAACTGAATCGTCTCGTGTCTAAACTAGAGCCAAAATGTAGAGTTATTAAATCTGAATTGAAATGCTTTTTCATATGAACAAGAGAGCGCAAAATGTTCGATTGGGTAACAAGAAGCTAGGTATACAATTCCAAGAAACAATCGCAAAGCGCACACTGGCCGATTTAAGGAAGGAGCGCAATCCAGCCTATTCCGCGAAATCAGTGTAATTTTTAGTTTGTATAATATTGCATGTTGTTTTCTTATTTTCTTCTGACAATAAAGGTTTTTTTATAAATCGTGAACTCCCGATTCGACGACATATAT